>JAULJZ010155128.1:3183-28747 GCA_032270985.1 Heliamphora pulchella
ACATGAAGAAATTCATTGTTGGCAGATTTCTCGAGTTTTTAATGGTGGATTCAAAGACTGTCATCAGCTATGTCTAAGAGCTTCAATTGATCCTGCATCAGATTCATGCCGAGGGCATAACTCTGAGTGAGTCATTCTAAGTGGCTACAATTATAGAAAAGCTGCCACCATCCTGAAGGGATTTCAAGAACTATCTGAAACACCAGCACAAAGAAATAAAGATTGAAAACCTAATTGTCAGGCTCAGGATAGAGGAAGATAACCGCTATGCGAAAAGAAAAGGTCACAAGGGTTTCAATTCAAGGCGAAGGCCAATGTGGTGGAACAAGCCTAAAAAGGAAAGAAGTGAAAGAATCACAACCAAAAGGTCAAGGGTGGTAATTCTAAGAAGTTCAAGGAAAGGTACTTTGTGTATGACAAACCAGGCCACCGAGTGAAGGATTATCGAAGTCGCAAAGACCAGAGAAATGCCTCGAAGAGGCAAAAACATGCCCAGGCTAACGTTTCTGAAATAGAGAATCTATCTTCTGATGTGTCTGAGATGAATCTGACAACTGTGGTGTTCGAGGTCAACTTGGTTGGATCCAACCTCAAGAAGTAGTGAGTGGATACCGATGTAACCAGACGTATGTGGGCAGATCAAAAAATGCTCACCACTTATCAAGCAGTGACTAGTATGGAATAACTATTCATGGAAAACTCTTTTACTGCAAAAGTGGAAAGAGAAAACAAGTTTGCGCTGAAGATGACATTGGGAAAAAAACTAACACTTAACAAAGTCCTGCATGTGCTAGAGATTAGAAAAAAATCTTGTGTCAGGATCACTGTTAAGTAAAAATGGTTTTAAACTAGTCTTTGTGTTTGACAAGTTTATTCTTAGTAAATAGGGAATGTACGTGAGGAAGGGACACTTGTCAGACGGCTTGTTCAAGCTGAATGTACTAACTATTATTCTAACTATGAATAAGATTACATCTTCTACTTACTTACTTGAGTCTTCTTTTGTGTGGCGTGGTAGATTAGGGCATGTTAATTTTGAATATTTGCATAGATTAATTAACATGAATTATTTGCCTAAATTTGAAATTGACTCAAATCATAAATGTGAAACTTATGTAGAAGCTAAATTAATTAAAGCTTATTTCCAATCAGTGGGTAGAAGTACCAAGCCTCTTGGTTTAATCCATAGTGATATATGTGATTTTAAATTTGTTCAAACATGAGGAGACAAAAAATATTTTATTACTTTTATAGATGATTGTACTAGGTACTGTTATGTGTATTTACTAAGAAGTAAAGACGAAACCTTAAAAAGTTTTATATTGTATAAAACGAAGGTTGAGAACCAACTTGGCAGAAAGATTAAAACTTTAAAGAGTGATAAGGAATGTGAATATGAATCACCTTTCGGTGAATTCTGTTCACAACATGAAATTATCCATCAAACAACAGCTCCCTATACTCCATAGCAAAATGAAGTTGCTGAATGGAAAAATAGAACTTTGAAGAAAATGATGAATGCTTTACTCATTAGTTTTGGGTTACCTCAGAACTTGTGGGGGGAAGCAATACTTTCTGCCAATTACATTCTCAATAAGATACCCCACAAGAAAACGAATAAGATTCTATATGAATTATGGAATAGTCGAAAACCTTCCTATAAACTCTAAACTGTGTAGGGGTGTTTAGCTTAGGTGGCGATTTCAGTTCCTAAAAAGATTAAGACCAAAAACTATTGATTGCATATTTATAGGATATGCAAATAATAGTAGCGCATATCGATTTCTAGTACACAGAAGCGATAATTTTAAGATTCAAGTAAATACGGTTATTGAATCAAAAAATGCATCGTTCTTTGAACATGTATTTCTGCGCAAATCTTCATAAGAGATAAGTTATCTTAAAAGAACTTATGATACTGCAGTAGGTAGTAGTCAAGTAGAAGATGAGAATCAATGATTGAGAGAGATGACGAACTTAGACGTAGTAAACGAGCTAGAACATCCAAATCTTTTGATCCGAATTTTCTAACATTTCTATTAGAAAATGGGTCTTAAATTTTTAAGGCAGCAATGCCCCCCGTGGATGTACTTTTGTAGAAAGAAGCAATCAATAGTGAAATTGAATCTATCTTGCAAAATCATACTTGGGAACTGGTGAACCATCCACCTGGTTATAAACTTATTGGATATAAATAGATATTGAAGAGAAAAATGAGAGCAGATAGATCAATTGAGAAATATAAGGCGATGCTTGTAGTTAAGGGATACATGCAAATTGAAGGGGTAGATTATTTTGATACCTACTCGTCTGTGGCCAGAATAAATTTCATTATAATGTTGATTTCTATTGTATCATTATTTGACATAGAAATACATCAAATGGATGTTAAGACAACCTTATTAAACAGAGATTTAAATGAAAAAATCTATATAGAATAACCTGAGAGTTTTATAGCTCCAAGATAAGAGAGGAATGTATGTAAACTTGTTAAGTCTCTTTATGGGTTAAAACAAGCACCTAAATATTGGCATAAAAAATTTAACAGTGTAATGCTGTCAAATGGTTTCAAAATAAATGAGTTTGACAAATGTGTCTATGTGAAAGATACTGGCAAATGTTATGTCATTGTTTATTTGTATGTTGAAGATATACTAATCATGGGTAGTAATAATTTTATAATTAAAACTACCAAGAATATGTTGAACAAGAGGTTCGATACGAAAGATATAAGAATAGCAGATGTTAAACTAGGGATGAAGATCACTAAAATATATGATGAACATGCCTTATCGCAATCCCATTGTGTTGGAAAAATTCTTGAAAAGTTTAATAAGGGTGATATCCACGTTGCAAGGACGCCTGTTGATATAAATCTTCATTTGTCCAAGAATACAGATAAAAGCATATCTCAATTAGAATATTCTCGTATTATTGAGATTCTCGTGTACTTAATGAATTATATGAAACCCGACTTGGCATATGCTGTGAGTAAATTAAGCAGGTATACTAATAACTCTGTGACTGACCACTGTCAGGCAATCATTAGGATACTAAAATATTTGAGACACACGCAAAATAATGGGTTGTATTACACTAGATATCCAACAGTACTGGAAGGGTACAGTGATGCAAATTGGATATCTAATACTAATGACTCAAAATTCACGAGTGAATACACATTCACTTTGGGTGGTGCAGCTGTGTTATAGAAATCGTTTAAACAGACATGTATAGCGAGGTCCACAATGGATTATGAGTTTATAGTTTTAGGCAAAACTGGAGAGGAAACTGAATGGCTCTGCCAATTTTTAGAAGACATTCCTATGTGGTCTAAATATGTGCCAGCCATCTGTATACATTGCGACAGTCAATCAGCAATGGCTAAAGCATAAAATAATATATATAACGGTAAGTCTCGACATATACGTTGTAGAAACAATATCGTGAAACACTTGCTCTTGAGTGGAATAATTTTCATGAAATATATAAAGTCTAAAGATAATATAGCGAATTCGTTAACTAAAGGCTTAAACATAGAGCAAGTTAGTCGTTTATCGAGGAAAATGGGCTTAAAGCTTATGAATTAAGAGTCGTCTCAATGGTAACCTAACCTAGCTGACTAGAGATCCAAAGGTCTAGGTTCAAAGGAACAACTGAATTTTGTGTGACTCAGTATCATCACTATGGAGATAAAATCTCCCACCCATTCCTATGATAGTACAATGATACCTAAAGCGTTAATAGATTAAGCTATGCTTTTAATGATTCTTTTTTCTTGAAATTCAAGTGGGATATAGCATGATACTCTTAATAAAATCACCTATATGAGTGAGAATGGGCCACTTATGTGAGAATGCTAAGGCTACATTCTTTAATAGTACTCATGAAACTAGGATTTACCTAGGGCCAAAATGGACACAATCGTGAGAACCAAATTGTGTTTAGAAAATTCTGTGTAAACTATATTATCTTGGCTTACACAAATGGCTGAACAGTTCAAGATATCACGACCACTGATTAGCTAGTGAGTCTGATAGTTTTCACATGGGAATGTTCAAAGCCAAAAGCTACCTATTCTATGCAGAATTTTTCTTATTGAACTTTCTCTATGTCTACATCTTGTTACATTTCTTTTTCGTCAAATTTTATTCATGTGGGGGATTATTGAAAAAATGGGTTTTAAATAAAGTTATAACATGATTTGTAGCTAATTTTGAAGCTAAATATCTTTAAATTGGATTAATATTTTTAGATGATTTCAAGTTCTAATTTGTTTATCTCCATGAGTAGAGTAATCAAGAACTTTGTGGCATTCGAAACTATTAATGTGTGATTGAGAAATTGACTCCAAAAGTGAGTTATTGAAGTTGACAAAATGATGGTAACTTGCTTCCATCCCACATTAGTTGGGAGATGATTGTGAGAGTGGCTTATATAAGCTAAGTGTGGTCTAAGGGGTGTATTCCTAGGGGGTACCTAATTTTGTGAAAGGGGGAGGACCTACCCAACGGTGGGTTCGACCCAAACTTCATATGCGCGCACGCGCGTGCCACCATTGCTACTCGCCCGTCCGACCGATCGGCCAGCCGTGCCGTGTTGAGCAAGGCTCGGGCTCGAGTACGAGGTTTGCGGGTTGTGGGTTCGGGTCGACCCTTATCTTTTTACAGAATTTAAAATATTTAAATTTTAAAATTAAGTTACCGTTTTACCGAACCCAAACCGTTGGAGGGTTCAGGATCGTTGAAAGAAGTTCAACCGCCAGGCCAACCCTATTTGGTGTCGGTTAGGCTTAATTCGAGCCATCGTCAGCGTTGCCTATTTAAAGGCTATACCTGTCCCATTTTAATTCACTCATCTTCTAAACAATTATGCTCTAAAACCTCGACATAATTATGCTCCTTCATCTTCGTCTATTGCCGAGAAAGTTCAAACATAGCAAGGTTCACTGTGTGTGCAAACTGCTGTGTTACATCTGCACACGGTGATCGTTTCATCCTGTAGACACAAGCACTGAGGCGGGGCGCAATCTGTCTTAAGGAGACAACGTCCAACTTTGGACTCGATCGCATTGTTCAACTTCCGTTCTGTTCTTCGCTGTTCTTCATTGGTTCTGTTAACCGGTTTTGTTTTCTGTTCTGGTTTTACTTTCATCATTTTATTTCTATCTCTATTTTATAGAAATCTGCTCTACTTCTGGTTTTCTTTCTCAAAACCTTTTTAGTTAATTAAAACAATATCTTATAACACAGCTTAATTTGCTGCTTAAAAAATGTTTCTGTTTTTCAAAAATAGTATATTGATTTCCTTCCTTTTTGCATTTGTTTTAACTTTCTTTTCTATCTTTGGCTACAGATTTCTATTGGTTTATTTTAATCATACCTGCTATTCTATTCTATTTACTATAAAACATATTTCATATATATTCTGTTTTGTGTTCCCGAAATTAATTATTTTTGGGTGCGGTAATTTATTTTTCTGCATGTTGTTGCTGTCCCGGCTTTGTAAAACCGACAAATTGTTGTTTTTCAAATTTTGCCACCAACAATATATACTCTGCTTAAGACAAGAACAAATAAAGGTAGAACCACAGAACAACGAAGTAACAGAAAGAAAAGCAACGACTGAAGTGAGAGTCGAAAAGAGGATTCTTCACTTATTTCTCTCTTTCAATATCGTTACTCGATGTATTTTTCTTTACTGTTTTCTTATGATTTTCTCATACTATGAACACATACTATAAATATATATTTATAAACTTTAGATGATAACATTGCACTTAGATTCTTAGTTAATTTTGTAGGGTATTAAGCACCTCTAAGTTTAGGTTTCAAGCACCCATTCATTGCACATCCATGTTAGTACCATCCATAGTTGTTAGCCTCTCCATTCACCTTTTTTTTTGGTTTAGTAAATTTTATTTTTTAACATCCCTCCTTATACTTGACTTTTGAAATCTCTGCACACCAAGCAGAGCCATTAGTTTGCTAAACTTGTCATTCTCCAATAGATTAGTAAAGATATCCACACCTTGGTCATATGTCTTACAAAGAATCAACTCAAACTTTTTGTTCTTGACATGTTCTCTAACGAAATGATAGCATCTCTCAATATACTTACTCTTTTCGTGATGTACTGAATTCTTGGTTAGTGCAATTACTACAATTGTTGAGCGATTATCAACATGAATCTCTTGGGCCTTTCTCGAGAAAATTCCAAATGTCTAAGCACATTCCTCAACTAGATATCATAGCATACAACCGAGTTAGTAGCAATATACTCAGCTTCACAACTAGACAACGTTACTAAGACTTCTTCTTAGATGACTAGGAGAATTCAATATCTCCTATGAAAGATTAAAAAAAACCAATGGTACTCTTTCTTTCATTCAAATCTTTTCCCCAATCATTATTAGAGTAACCAGCAAGTCTGAGATCCTCAATCAATGTGTAAAGAAAACCATCACTGAGAGTACCATTGAGATAGCGGAGTGTCCACTTGGCTATATTCAAGTGAGATTGATTCAGTATTTTCATATACCTGCTAACCAATTTAACTCCATAGAATATATTCGATCTGGTACATGCCATGTACCTTAAGCTTCGAACTAAAATCTTAAAATATGTTTTATCAACTCCATCAATCTCGCTCTTTCTTAGTTTTAGTCCACTATCTACGTGTGTCGTCACTTGATTACAAGATTTCATGTTGAATTTCTTTAGGATGTCCTTTACGTAGCTACTCTGAAAGACAAAGATTTAATCATTTTTTCACTTCTATTATGAGAAAACGAGCCATCCAGTCAATATTTGTCATTTAAAACTCTTGAACCGTGCTACTTTTGAACTCTTCAAACATGGCTGGATGACTTTCGGCGAAGTTTAAGTCACCTACGCGTAGGCAGATGAGCAAGGTATTTTCATTTGTATATCCATCTTTTGATAGAGTGCATGCTCATATGGACACTTCTCAAATCCATTTTCCTAGAAACACTTGTCAATTATAATATTCCAAGCACGAGTGGCTTGCTTTAATTTATGGAGAGTTTTTTTGAGCATGTACACCTTGCCTTCTTGTCCTTCTTGAATATGTCCAAGAGGTTATTTTTTATAGATTTCTTCTTCTAGAAATTCATTAAAAATGTTGTCTTCACGTTTGGAGTAACTGCAGTCAAGTTGCTTGGGTTTATGATAACTCAAAGTGGAATTAAGGTGGACCCCTCAAAGATCCAAACTATTGTCGAAATACCTACCCCAAAAACTCAAACGGAGGTGAGGGGTTTCTTAGGGATAATGTAGTATATCAGTCGATTCATCTCAAAATTAATTAGTATATGTGAATCTTTGTTCAAACTACTAAAGAAAGGAATTAAGTTTGAATGAAAAAAAGATTGTTAGAAGGCTTTTCAACAAGTCAAAGATTACTTATAGAACTCGCTTGTCCTGGCACCCCCTTAGGAGAGAAAACTTATGACCTTTGAGATTAATCGATGAACATAATTTTCTACAAGCAACTATGGTGCCGATTTCAAAAACCTCGAAAAGGATTTTTAAAATTGGCACCATATTGAGAGCAATTCTTCTCGTCGTATGAGCAATTGTGCATATTGAAAGCAATTTCTCTTGTTGCATAAGCAATTTTGCATATTGTAAGCAATTTTGCTTATTGCATAAGCAATTTTACAACAATATCGGTACCATATTGAAAGTAATTTTTGTTGTTGTACAAGTAGTTTTGCAACAATATGCAGCGTAATTTTGAACAATCTTGGTTATTTAAATTGTAATAACTATTTGCTATATTAAATTAACCTTTTACATCAACCTCTACTTGTAAGAATAGGATCATGATGATAAAAATTAAAATTTCCACGGCGCTCCATTTCTTGTTTATCACAAGTGCCAGTATGTACGTGGATGCGTCGCTACAAATGTACGTGGATGAACTCCCTAGTATGCCGAAGCTCGATGGCTACACAAATGGTTAGGTGCCAGTTTGACCAAATCAGGATTTGAGCAGACTCATCGTCGACATGTTTGAAATCAAATGAGTACGTGCGTACATTTATTTCCAGTCCAATAATTCCTGCATGGATTGTCGTTTGTTGAAAGAGAAAAACGAAGTACATCGCATGGTAGAAAGCATGTATATGTATCAGTCAAATCAGTGTATGTGGCTTATTTTTTTATTTATAATATTTTTTGACTATCTCATATGCGATATATCATGCATCGCATTGTGTATAGTGTTTCTCTTGTTAAAAACTAACCTCAAGAGTCATATTTTTTCAAGCCATTTTGTCACTTAGGTCATGCAACATGCCAGTGTCGGAGAAGACATGGAAGAACGTGGTAAAGATTGAGCCAGGGTACCAAACGATAGTGGTGGTTGTTGGGATTTAAACACCACTCCTTAAACGTGAACGGAAGTAAAAATTATTGCACACACTAAAGAAAAATTACACAAGAATTTACGTGGTTCGGTACAATCTGCCTACGCCCACAGGTGAGAGAAACAATCAATTATAACTGTAGAATGTACAATTTTGATATAAAAAAATTTCAAAATTCGACACCCACAACCCGAGCCCCTGAAACAAACCCCGTTTTCCTGGTCAAATGTTACTCCCGTGTCTCCGGTATTTCTTCATCTCCCTACATTTCTACCCCCTTGATTTACTCTCTACCTAAATAATTAGAGTTATAGAGCCCTATTTGTAGGCAACCCTAAAACCGTAACCTATATAATTACAAAGCCCTACACATATTAGACTCCTTGTGGATTCATGACTCCAGCTCAGTCCAAATACATGTAAATAAAATACTAATTATATGGGTCTGCAAAATACAAGACATACACCTAACAGTGGTGAAGTTTAACCTCATTGATAACGTTGTGCCTTATCCTTTTGATCCAAATGCACAGTCACGTTATGTCTACCATTGTCATGTAAGTTTTTCTGTTTAGCTTATCATCACTTACCACCTTAGCCTATTTTTGGTGAATGTGGATCCTCTACCATGCAATTATTATGTAATGCATGATCAAACGGTCATGCATTGCACAACTATGTATTGTGCAACGCATTGTGCAATGAATGAGCATTAGATTCATGCATTACACAAAAAAATTGCATGGTAATAAATCATCATTTGTTTTTCGTATATTGACTGACAGTTCTTTTAGGTATAATAACAAAATTTCTAATAAAAATTGATTTCAATTTTTTTTGTGTACTTATAGGGTATATTTATTTTGAGGAATACAAAACATGAAGGCCATGTTTGGAGTGTGGGATTAAAAGGTTAGACTGAACTATTAGTCAAAGGAATTGTTTAATCTCATGTTTGTTTACTAAAATAATAGTGTGACTAATTATCCTAAATGACTCTCAATTCCATAGATTGAAAGATAATTAGTCTCATGGGAGGAGATGGGATAAATAGTCCGGGGATTACAAGTCCCATAGGACTAAATATAAAATTACTTAATTATATCCTTGTATATAAACCTCAAATTGAAATCCTAACTATTTTCGTCTGCTCTCAGCCATCCACTACGCTCGACAGCCTTAACCTCAAATATCTATCGGCGGACATCGCACGCAATCGGCGGTGCTCCTTCGACGTCGCACGCAATCGGCAGTGCTCCTTCGACTTGAGACAACAAACAAGGTAAGTTAGCATCTGTTTCTTTCTTACATTCTATTCTTCGATTAGTGATAGATCTCCACTCTCTCCTTCTTCGATGACTTTCAATTCTTCATCTGCCACTAGTCATAAGCACTTCCTTACAACATATAGGAAGTATAAGAAACTTTTTCTTCATCGGTATATTTTAAAGCAACGAAACTTTTTCCATCTCTGTCACCCATTTTTCTCCTTCTAAAGGATCTGTGGTTCCCTCAAATACTGGTGGAGCTAACCTTTTAAGCTCTATGATACTACTACGTTGCCCATGTTGTGCTCCTACACCTTGTTGCATCTGCTACTGATGCTCCATGAGCCTAGTTAGGCTAGTACCTGTGGTGGCTTGCTGCTGTACTACCCCAATCAAAGTTTGCATAAATTGAAATATCTCTGTTGGATTAGGGACCCTGAGGGACCCTGGGTTGTTCGTCTCCATTACTCTTCTGACCTTGAGCGTCAATGTTTACACGAGAATCTTCAAGAATGCTAATTGTATTTTTTCGTTGTTTCTTGCCAATGGCTGGCTAGTTTGCTTGACCAATTTAGAAGTTATCAATAATTTTTGCAATTCTCCTAGAACTTGCCATCTCTACCTACATACAAACATAATCATATCATGATAATTTTAAAATAATAACAAATAACAACGAGATCAAATACATAATTGAGTCTCGTAATTTATTGTTTACTCAAGGGCGGAACTAGGAGTTTCGATCCGGAGGGCCACACAAAAATAATCTTTTTCACATTAATATAATTATTGCCTTTTAAATAGATATTAAGAAAACCAAAAAAAAAATAGTAAACTAAATTTAAATTTTTATCTATTCTTTTGCACACAAAAAAAGTATATATATTTTCAGTCTCCAAATTATAAATTTGTTTGCATTAAATATCATTACAAAGATAAAAGAATCGCTATGTCTTCATTTATATTTTTTCCTTCGTGCTTGATCCCGTTAGTAATAGTAATTGGTGATTTGCTAAGTCATCAAACCTATGGTTTTTTTTAATTTTTTTGTTTTTACAGAATGTGAAGTGTAGAGCTACGCGAAAAAATTTCTTAGGTAGTGTTAAGAGTAGAATTATTTAGGTTAATTTTAACTGTGGCCTGTAATAAATTACAATATAAAATTTAAAAATATTTAAAAGATTGTTTGTTATCAAATTCATAATAAAGAACTTTTCATTGAATATATTTAATTAATTTTTATAGTAATATTAGAATTGATAATTGACATCTTAGCATTGTATACTCATGAATATTAAGTATACGGCGTTGTCATGTAATTTTGAGACGTGACAAAAAGAGTAAACTAATTGGAGCCTTGTGTGGTGTGGATAGTTGCATGTGAGTAGACTAATTGGAGGACCTTTTTAGGAAGTGATTAAGTGAAGCGACCTTAGAATAATAGAGAAAAAAAAAGTAATGGAAGTTTATTGATGATTAATCATTGGCAGCTGTATTTGGTCTGAACATGCCAACTCCATTTATCTTGGTTTGGATTTGTAATTTTGTATTCATCTAAAACCTTCTACTTAATTTACATTTTCCATGACAGAGAGATGATGAAACTTCTAGCAGTAAATGGATTATGAAAGAGAAGAAATTAATTCAGAAGGCAACTATAACATACAGGATAATAATGCAATCCTTCTTTTATTACATTTGCACATCTTAGAGCTTTAATAATAATCTATAGCTAAAAATAATGCACAATATGATTTAAAAAAAAAAACCTTCTCATTCAGATTTTAAGTACAATTGAATATTGGAGTGAAAATTTGCTAATAAATAGAATAATCTCTATTACTAAAAACATACAGTATACCCAATGAAGGATTCTTCATGTCATTTACTTGCTAAGACTTGATCCTCAAAGTATTTTATATTAGCAATGGTGGCCAGCTCAAGTGGATGGAGCTGCTTGCCCCACGCTATCAGCCCGGGTTCAAACCCCGGGCCCCCATTCTCTATTTATCGAGCAAAAAAAAAAAAGAACGTATTTTATATTGAAGAAACAATCAGATGGTTGTTCCAACTTGAATGCATAGATATAGTCCCAAGTAAGAAAAGGAGTTGTGCCATTGAAGCATTTGGTTGTTCTTTTTAGCAAATGTTAAACAAGTAAAAAGCCCTCATTTGGATGCCAATGTAACAGATAACTTATAGAATATACCATCACTTCTTGTGCTAATTTGGTTTCAAAAAACTGAAAAACTCATTCAATTGTAAGTAAATACTCCATTGTTTTGGCTCTGTGAAGCTTTTTTTTTTTTTTGGGTCCCAATTACTGAGAATGCATGTATTAAATATTTTAACTGAATTTCATTTGCTTCATTCTTTAACCAATGAAATAAACTTTTGAAATCAAAACATGAGCAAAGCTCAATTTCATTTCCTGAAGTCTTTGAGCTATCCAATAAACCTTTGAAAAAAAAGAACATGAGCAAATAAAGAAACTTACCTATGGACTATTTTCTTGAACTTCTCTTCATCTAACAACTGTAAGATTAAGAAAAACAGCTATCGACTTCAAGAAGACATGCCTCTCACTACGAATATCCCTAACCGCTGCAATGTAAACATTCAGTATCGGACTCTTGGGTTTGCAAGTAGGGAACCGGTGATTTTAAGAATAGCAAAAGAAAAAAAGAAGTGATGGAATGGGCAAAACTAACTATTTACCAACTTCCACCGAAATTAAAGGGTCTTGATCCAACAACCTCGATTGCTTGAGAATGAAGATCTAGAGAAACCAAGATGGAGAAAGTGATGCCATTAAGTGTAAGCCCTTGGTTTTATGATGTCTCAACCTCGATACCAGTTGGGACATCATAAAACAAGTTGGAACAAGTCGCTCGAGTGACTCCAGTTACTTGGTGAGTGATGGTCAAAGACTAACTTGGTTAATAAAGAGTGAATCATTAGTTCGAGATAATTGGGATAAGGTTGGTGGAAGCGATTATGATACCCTAAAATAGGGGTGGGCATCGTGTCGGGTTGAATTACGATAACCCTACACGAAATTCATTTTAACTTCGTTATAAAAATAGTCAATTCTAACCTTCTAATTTTGTATAGAGTTCGAAGCGATCATCGTGTCATATCGTAATTCAAAGGTGGAAGGTACCACCTTTCTATTTGATTGGTATTCCAAGTTCCATTCTAATCCTACATGCTTTGCGAGAAATCTATAAAAAGAGGGATGGCTTTGTTTTTTAGGCATTAGATCATAGTATTCATACTTCTATCTATTCCGGTATTAACCAGTCTTATTCTTTGTCAAATTCTTTTTTCTCTCTTCAACCCTTTTGGACGAATTATTCATAAATTTCATCCCTCCCATACTTACATGTCTATATTCTCAAAAAGAAAAAAAGGAACAAAAACTTTACAGAACAATCTAATTTTTTGTATGAATAATTTATTTGACTAACTGTTACAAAATGATTGGTTTGCATTATTTTGAGATGAGACCAAAATAAGCTCCACCAAACTTCACTACGACTTCTCCATTGAATTCTCAACTGAAATGAATCCTGACCCTCTAATTATCTCTTCAAAATCCGTCACGGCATGTTTATGTTCCGCTCAATCACTGACCATATTCGCCTTAGCTTTATGGCAGCTTTGGGCCCAAAGTGGCTATTCTAAATCTTTCCCCAGCCCAAACGATGCAACCCAAGTGTAGAAAGAGTGGGCTTTTAAGCTCGGTAAGGGAAGTTAACGTTAGCTAGGCCAGGCCCACTACAGATGGGGTTAAGAAATTATTATGCATTTCGAGCCTACGGAATCTTTTGGTTTTTAAAAAGATAAAAACTAAAAGGGAAAAAGAAACTGAGGGTGTTTGGCTTTGTTGAAACTTATAATTTAAAAATCGTAACTTGTAATTTAAAAATCGTAACTTGTAGCAAGAATTATGAGTGTATGGTAATTGTGTTAGCTTGTAACTGAAATTAAAGAATAAATATTTATAATTTGTAACAGAAGTTGTGACTTATGAGTGTTTTGAAAATATTATAATTTATTATTAAAATTAATAATAAAATGCTAAAAGCTAGTAGCATAAATTTTTCCAAACACCTCCACCAAGGGCATAGGGATGAATGAGTTTGGGTTGATTAGCAATTCAAGTTTTTTTATTTTTTATTTTTTATTTTTTTATTTTCTTGATTTAAAATAGAAAAAAGGCCAACACTATGCTTGCCAAAAAATTTTTAAAAAATATTAAAAGTCAAATCAAAATATTAATTCTTAAAAAATACTCTATTCAAACTCTTATCACATTTTAAAAAGTTATAATATCCCGACTTGATAATTTATTTACCACCAATACTAACTATATATAATTTATACAATCAACAACATGGAAGGATAATAATGTCTAATTTATAAAAAATAAAAAAAAGTTGACATTTTCTTAACCTAACACAAATTTTTAAAAAGTTAACTTAAAAGTTAATTTACTATACAATTAACTTACTTTAAACCTAATTTAGTTTTTTTGACTAAAAAAAGTAAAAAAAAAAAAAAAACTACTTATTAAAGTTTTCCTATCTTTAGAACTCATCAAGACTCTACTTTGTGAGTTTAGATTGGCCACAATAATGATTTAAATCATTTATTTCGTAAGTCTGGTAAATAAAATAGTTTATGTAAAAAATTAATTTGATCTAATATTAATTGATAAAAGAAAAAATTATATATCTTCTTATAAAATAGATAATTTTGATTAAATTGAAAGCCTTTATTTTTTAAAATAAAGTACGATTTATTGAAGTACTACCTATACAAATTTTTTTCATATTGAAGGTATAATTTTCATGCACTAATATCCAAATACAACTAATAGTAGAGAACAACCTTTTTTCTCTACGGTGCAGCAGGGTGCTTTTGGGCTTGTTTTTCTCAAATGACGGCGGGTTTCTGGTAGCGGCTGTCACCCGCAACAACTATTCTATTTTATTAGGTTTTGTTTGTGTTGTTATGCATTATCATTAGGTATAATTCGTGCCTAAATGTATTATTATTATTATTTTAAAAATTATTCACTGATTTTTAATGATGATTGAAATTATAAGGGACAAAAAATATAAAAAAAAAATAATAGTGACAGATCAATAGATTATTCAAATACTCAAATTAAATAATAACAAATTAATTAAAAAATATGCAATTATCGCATTTGAATTGATAGTTATACTTAAATTAAATAATAACCGATCAAAAAGACAAAAATTTCAATAAATTTTATCTTACCGTTTGATTGTTTAGAATAAATAAAAACTCTTGGATCAATAGATACATGTCATATCAACCATTGTAACTTGTTATATAGATTATACGAAGTCTATGTTTGGCCTAAAAATTTCTGTGACTTTTTTTTAAGAATTTTTTTTTGTTTTTTATGAATTTTTTTATATTTTAATTTAAATTTTTTATTTCATTAGTTTTTTATGATAAGAGAATTCTAAAAAGTATGCTTGTGATGGCCAATTTTAAAAAAAATTCACTAAGAATGAACAAACTATAAAAAAAAAGCCAAAAAACTTGTGAAGTTGACTTTTTTCATCTTATATAAATTATTTTTGTAGGTTTTGATAAAAAAATTTGACTTTTTTTTCATGAATTTAGGAATTACACTTATTTGAATTAATGCTAAAAAAAAGTTTCCTACAAACAAAAAAAAATATACAAAAAAAAAAAACCTAATTCAAAACAAGCTAATTAGATGGGTCTCACCCAGTGATGGATTCAAAAATTTAACGTAGTGGAAGCATAAGTTCATATGCAACAAGAATTAATTTTTATAATTAAAAACAATGAGTTTTTTTTTATGCACATACAATTAACAATTAAAAAATTTATAACACATATTTTTACGAAAGTATCTAAAATCTAGACGTATATAATAACTTAAAAAATATATTTTATAATTAATCATGACGAATTTATTTTTTGTTAAAAAAAAAAAGAGCCAAAAGAAGAGAGGAAAAAATAAAGTTAAAAAATAAGAACTAAATTCCATTTTTACTTATATTGAAGGGTATAGTATAAAATTATAAGGTTATAACTAAAATAACAGAAGTAAATAATACATAATGTAAGCATACTAAATATATTTTTATATTTCTAATATGGGCACAAATGCAACAATACCATAGATATATAAAAATATAAAAATATTAAATGTACTTTTATATTTTTAGTGGGGCACAAACGGTAAGTGGTGCTATATTTGCAGCGATTAGACTATATTTAAGTAACTTAAAAATAAAATAAAATAAAATAAATAATAATAATAGTAATAATAATAACAAATAAAATAATAAAATTAAATTACTTTTCTTCAAACTAATATTTTAAAGAATTTCTATCAAATATCATTACAAAATTAAGTAAATAAATAAATAAATAGAAATAATATTTTTGTTGATATAATATATATTTCGGATCCTATAATCTAATCGAATTTTTCTTGTTCAAAATTCTGGCCGATTGTATGAAAAAAAAAAGAGAGAGAGAGAGAGAGAGAGAGAACTTGGAAATTTGGCGGTGCCAAAGCATCCAATCAAAACCCATTTGAATAAGAACTATTTCCCATCTTGGATACAATCAGATCACCTGTGATGATGGGTGAAAATCTGGCCACGTGAATCAAAACGTCCCCAAGTAACGAATAGTTTACTTGGGGTTCGGGTAGTTTTAATACGTCTCTTTTACACCGTCTATTTTAAATATATGTGAGTCACGTATGATTTGATTATTTATTTTTATAAATTATTTTATTTTTTTTAATAAGAGTATTTATTTTAGTTTCTTTTAAAAAATTATTTATTTTATCTACTAACTATGTTCTTTTAAAATATTATTTATTTTCTCTTTTAATAATGTGGCCATAAATATCACTATTTAAAAATAAATAAATAAATAATTATATTATTTTTTCGAGATAATGCTATGCAGTTTGAACGGTATTCTCAGCTCGGTGAAAAGAGAAAAAAAATACTAGGAGAAAAAGTAATAAAAGTAGAGCCACAATCAAGTAGTGACGGATTGATATCATTTTCAACAAATAATTTAGAGTTGCTCCCTAAGATATTGACAGAAACCGTTGAACAAACTCAACGAATATTGTTATTATTATTATTGTGATGATGATTATTATTACTATTATTATTATTGTTATTATTATTATTATTAAGCTAGCATATGTACAAAAAAAGAGTTAAATAGCATAATTTTGAATATTGTGATATCTGCATGATGAGGTAGTAATCTTGTTATGTGTATACTCATACGAGCTATTCTTTTACGATGTTGTTGCTTTGACTTTTTAGCAAAATAAAAGAAAAATTGCTAGAAGAAGAAGGATTAATGAAGAATAAAAATAATGATAGTTTATCTTTTATTATAAAATATTAATAAGAGTTCTTATGATGAAATGATGAACTAACTTTAGATAAAGTTTTATTTTTTTTAATTTTTAAATTTATTTTTTTTCTGTTGTACTAAAGTTTTACATAGTATGTATGACAAAAAGATTGTGGGATTTTCCTCTAATTAATTAATATTCTTAGATTGTTCAACAGATATAAATCATTAAATAAGTTATTAAATTCTGTTAAATGATTAACTCCTACTAATGTGTTAGTTTTTCTTTTAAAATATTTTGTTTTTAACAAGGTGGAAAAAAAGTTATATTTTATTAATCTAATGTTAATGGGTCCCAAATTTATCATAATTTACTAATAATACAACTATTGTTTTTAAGAAAAAATACGAAATATAGAGACATTCGGTAGGTTTTACTTACTGGCCGGTTACGGATGCTATTTCTAAAAATGGGTCGTGATAGGTAGTCTTATAGTAGGACGAAAGATCACCACAATAAAACCTACCGACTGCTGTACTATTTTTCTGATTTTCTGACATATTCTTTTTGTCAATATAACTAAGCCTCAAATATTCGTGTCTCGTGCCGTCCCTGTTGGATTCTATCTGTGTGGTAGTGGTAACTCCACATACCACTATGTCCCATACCAATCTGTAGAGACCATTCATTTTATGCCATTTCATGATAACTAAAGTTCCTCTATTGATCTTCATTACTCCATCCTTTGTTGTGAACTCGTAACCCAAAAAATTCAATGTCTCCAAAAAAATCATTTTTTTAACGCTGGAACATGTATGACATTTCACAAAATCTTTACAACTCCATCAACCATTCTGATTTTTATTGTACCCATTCCAATGGATTGGCACGCTGAGTTATTCCCCATTAGAACTGTACCCTTGTTGCAAGACTTATACAAGTCAAATTATTCTCTAAATGGACACATATAGTATGAGCACCTTGAATTTAATATCCATGACTTTGATAAAGAGTTGAAATTTGAGAAAACTGAGAGTAATTTACCATCTGACGAATTTTCAACAAACCTAACAGTTTCTGCATGTGCTTTACCCTTCTTCTTTTCCTCAAGATGCTGCTTCAATTCTTGGCATTGGTCCTTATAATGGCCAATTTTGTGGCAATATAAACACTCCACATCCCTTCTTGCACGTGAGTTGGATCGAGATCTACCACTGTTGGAACCCTATACATTGGATCTGCTTCTTCCTCTGCTTGACTTAGACTTAACCATAAGCACACCTTCTACATCAGATTCACTGTCCTTCTTCATCTTCTCATATGACAAAAGAGTCTCGGTGACCTCTTTTAACTCTATAGTGTCCTTTTCATACATCAAAGTTGTCACCAGATGATCATAAGATGTCAAAATCGATGCTAAGAGGAGGATCACCTTATCCCCATCATCAACTTTTACTCCAAACCCGAATAACTGCGTGATGGGCATATTATACGTATTGATATGTTTCAATAACTTTGTACCTTCCCTCATCTGCAGTCCATACAGTTACTTCTTAACATACAACTTGTTTGCATGATTCTTCTTTACGTAGAGATTTTTCAGCTTCTGCCAGATCTTGTGTGATATCTCTACATCGAGCACGTTGTGAATAATCTCGTCTCTCAAATTTGACCGAATCGAACTGGCAGTCTTGCAATCAAGATCATCTCAGTCGTCATCGGTCACCTTATCTGGCTTCTTTGCCTTGCCGAGTAACGCCTTGCCGAGTAACGCCTTGGATGCCCCTTACTGGATCAACAAATCCTTCATCCGCCTCTGCTACGGGGAGAAGTTATTCTTGCCATTGAACTTTTCAACTTCATACTTGACGTTCGTCATCTTTACTGTAACTTATGATTAAGCCTTGAACTAGAACACTGATCTTCCACCACGACCTTAGATCTTCAACAACTGTTGGTTCTGATACCACTTGTTGAAATTTTTAGCCACAAATCCCTTAAAATAAGATCAACTGATTTGGACAACTAAACAGATCCTATGTAGGCTTCAATCTAAAATAACAAATACAAAAGAAACAGAAACAACCAAAAACACAAGAAAGTACGGCTAACTGTCTATCTTAACGGGAGAAGAACCAGCAATCCACTATATGAAAATATGAATTACAAAGATTACTCTAAACCTCGCAATATATCTGTAGTCTCAAACTGAACCTCTCACCGTCTTTCTACACTATTTGATCTCTAAAACAGAATCTCTCTCGTGTGTCAGACATTTTCCCATATGTCCTACAACTTTCATGGACACCTTAATTTATACTAGTACATAGTTTTTAATTATGATAAGAGAATAAATTCTCAATAGAAAAGTAACAATTTAGGCTATTTTTTCCCACAAAGAATAATAATAAAGGAAACAAAAAAATTAACAGTATAACTAAGAACGAGCCAAAACAAGCAGCACTAAAATAATTAGCAGCTGGATGCCTGCTCGGACAGGAATATTCTGAAATTTGAAATTTCAAACCCAACAATTTTACGGTACAGACTTGTTTTTGTTGGGTAGTTAAGAAGAAAAAATGACCTACATTGTGTATATTGCGATTATTTATAAGTCAGAAATATCACGTGGCATCGTTACATGATACTCTAGGAGTATTTAATAATTTGCCCATTGCGCGAGAAATCATACATAAATGATATAATATTTGAATTTTAATTCCTTTTTAAATTTTTTTGTGATGACAATAATTAAAATGTATATTTATTTAAAATAAAGTTAAAAAAGGTTAAATAAAAGTAAAAAATTACCCACAAAATCAATATATAGTTTTCTTCTTCTTATTTTTAAAAAATTGCAATTGTTTTTTACCTTTTAAGTTTTTACAGTTAAAAAATGGCCTCATTTTGGGTAAATGGCTTTTTGGATTATTTAACTTATAAACAGTCAAACAAGCAACTTTGTTTGATTTGTCAAATAAGCAATATTTAAATCAATAAATAAATAAGTCAATAAACTAAATAAGCAAAAATAAGTATGAGTTTAGCCAAACGAAGAGACTTATTTAAACAAATAAGCAAAAAGAAGCCAAATAAGCCAAAAATTAGCCAAATAAGCTAAAAATAAATAAATAAGCCAAATAAATAAATAAGTCAATTAGTAACTAAACAAAATGACTTATTCATATTTTCGCTTAATTGCCAATAAGCGCAAATAAACATATTACCCAAACAGGGCCAATTATCTACAAATGCTGACCAATCACACAGTTCCAAGATCGGGGATGACTGAACTTTCCTTGAAAGTATCGGAAGCTACGGTTGTATTGGGTTTTCCATGAATGCATGTCTAGTTTTGTTTTTCTAGTTAAAGTAAATATTTTTTAAATATATTTAATTAATAATATAAAATATTTAATATGATATTTATATAGGTATTAAAGACTCAACTCTTGAAATGAGAGCATTTTCTTTTGTTTTCTCTCATTTTTCATGTTTATCTATGTAAAAAAATTAAAAACATTTATCGATATTACTTCTCATTTTAATAATTCAACAAAAAATAATAATTTAACTTTTGTTTTTATTATTTCTTTTATCTATATAAATTAGTAAACTAATAAAGTCATATTTTTAAGGAAAAATTAAAGTTTAGTCATTTTTTAGATCTCATAAAATATTTATTCCCACAATTTTTATTTTAAGATATTTAGTTCTATTAAATTTAAAATAATTATATTATATCTAATTTGTTCATATTTAAGAGTTAATATTTTTCGTTTTGGACAAACAGAAAAAATCTAAATGATACATTTATCAAGCCATCATAACTATTGAAAATAGAAAGTGATACGATTTTATTTAATTAATTTTTCAGTTTTATGAACTGATAAATGTATCACTTATCGTATGAGACTAAAACTGTAAAAAAAATTATTATAGGACTAAAACTTTATTATCAGTTGATAATATGATTTATATTAAAATTACTCTATTTTTAATTGAGTGCGTTAAAATTGACCAATAAATTAATTCTTAAATTGTAGATATAATTTTATGTTTTACTTTCAAATCACTAAAATTAAGTAGTCAAATGGGCATGATTCATAACTAGTTATTAATAATTTTTTTATTTTTATATATAAATAAAAATAAGAAATGAGAGAAAACAAAAAAAAAAAATTAAAATTGTCACATTTCAAGAGTTAACTTTTAAAAACTTATACAAATGTCACAGCAAATTGTCCTATCTTATTATATAAAGCACATTTATTTCTTATATTCTATCACATTTTTTATATATTATATTTTTATTTCTATTAATTTATTAATTATTATTATGATTTATTAAATTAGTATTGTTTGGCGTTATTTTGATTATAATATATAATTTTTTGTTACTAGTTTTAACAATGAAGTTATCATTTTTTTTTTGTTAAACACTAATAACTTATACTACAAGTTATAATTATTTTTTTAGCTATAAACAATTAATTTAAGCTACAAGCTAGTATTTTTTTTCAAACAATCACAACTTTTACTAAAAATTATAATTATCATTTATTCAACTATAGTATATAAGTAATTAATTTCAGAAACACCAAACACCACTATTATCTATAAATCTAATTAGTATTGCTCCCTTAAATTTTTAAATTTTTTTATGAAATATTCCCATCTTATTTCAGTCTTTTGCTATTTTTATAATAATCTTTTTCTGTTTTCGTCCCAAAAAAATAAGGAATAGGAATAAAAAAATCTTATTCTCGCTCCCGCTCCCATTTGCTCCTCCATCTCGCCCCATTATCATGCATATCCCAATTTTTGATTCCTACTCCCATTTTCATTTTTGTTTTTATTCTCGTCTCGTTTCAATCATTTTCTCTTTTTACTCTATTTCTTTTTCCATTTTTATCTCCATTTTTACATGCCCCATTAACATACCTATTGCGTCCCTTTACCATGCTAGTTTTAGTATTGTGTAAATGACCCTATTTGTCACCATAATTATGTACTGTCTATTGTGTTATTTTATTTGTAATGTTTATACTATTTGATGAATTCGATATTAGTATTATTATTGTTTCATATTTTACTCCCTATAGAAACCTGGGGCAGAACCGACATTATTATTATTTTATTTAAAAAACAAAATCTCTCTTTTTTTGCTTCTCCATTTTCATTTTCAATCCATCCGCCTCACAAACGCCAGAAGTCCCCTTCGTCCCCGGCATGTCCTCTTTGGTCTCTATATAAGCCCAGCCCACGCACGAAGGAGAGAGAGAGAGAGAGAGAGAGAGAGGAGGAGGCGAGGAAGTTGGCGGAACCGAAACCTCGGACCGGAACCAATGGAGATCGCACCGGCGGTGCCGGCGGCTCAAGACGGCGGCGACGGAGACGCTATCAACGCCTCCGTCGACCCCGCCGTCCTCAATCCACCCTCTTCTTCCTCCTCGCCTTCTGATTTACCGGAAAAGGAGATTAGCAACAACGTGCCGAGGAATTTCGACGACGATGACGAAGAGGAGGACGTTTGTCGGATCTGCCGGAATCCCGGGGACAACGACAATCCTCTCAGGTACCCGTGCGCTTGCAGCGGTAGCATCAAGTTTGTTCACCAAGACTGCCTTCTCCAGTGGCTCAATCACAGCAACGCTCGCCAATGCGAGGTCCGTTTTCTTTCTCTCTCTGTCGGCCATTAGATGTGTTTTGAAAATCAAATTTTGTTTTGATGTGTCAATATGGATTTCTTTTGCGTTTCTTCTCTCTCATGATTTTGTTTCCCGATATGAATCATCTTGAATCGATGTTTTCTTTGCTAGAAATATCGATAAATTGTCTGCATAGCTGTTGAAAGGGGTTTAGGGTTTTTTCTCATTGGATTTTGAATATGCTGTTGTGCTAGCTTTTATTAGATCATTTTTACAATCTTTGTATGAGTTGTCACGTTGAGCTCTGGAAGACCGAGAGAAAGGAGAATAAGATGCTATAAATGATCACTAGAAATAAGTAAACTATAGAATTTCCCCTTCTTTCTCTTTATATTAGATGTATGAGTAATTATTCGGGTGGTACCGGAGTACCATGTGGCAATTTCATGTGATACTCCTATCCAATATCATAGCGACAAATTTTACAATAGGAATATAACGAGTGTCTTTTGTTGGGTAGCTAAGAGATAAGGAATGAATCACATAGCACGGGTTGTGATCATTTATTAGCTGGTACTCCGGGAATACTTCATAATTTGCCTAGAGGTATGATCTACATTAGGGTTTCCAGCCTACTTTAGAGTATAAGAAGTGGAAACCTCAATACGCTTCTTAGGAGGTTGAGTGACAACTCTCTCTTGAGAAGCTTGATTAACATTCTCTTTCCATTTCTTCACATCGACCCAGTCATTACTAGCGTTCTTATTGGTATTATCTTTTTTTTCTCTTCCAAACTTGTTTAGAAGTTTTCACGTTCTCTCGTTCATTCAAACAATTTCTGAGAGTATGGCCAAATATATCACATTTAGAGTATATTTGAAGAACCCAAGAAGTTTTAACTAGAATGAGATAAGGTTCTCCATATCCTAGATTTATAGGATAAGATTTCGGAATCTATTTGTTAGCTTGTACCTCGATGCAAATTCGAGCAAAAGTTAACCTACTCCGAGAGTGAATTGGTCCATAGCCTCTTCGGTGCACAATTCAAGGGGCATATTATATAAATTAACACATAACGATATACTTGAAAAATCACTTTTGGAGAGAGACATCCTCGGTTCCCATTTTTTTAATACAACACATCTTCCCCCACATTGGTATGGGCCACTCTCAAGAATCTTATCAAGGACTCCACTATTCTTAAATTTGAAGATAAAGTATCTATTTTCAATTGATACAATATCTTCAATAGTATTTTTTCATATTCTTTCTGCCCATGCTTTAATATAATGGAAAGAGACTTTTTTCTAAAAAAAATAACCAACCAAAGAATGGTCCCAATGAGAAAAGCCAAGCTTAGAAATATCCAAAGGAATAGCATATAATCCTTCCACCATTAGGTCTACATCATACTTCTTTATTTTATATTTTGACTCAGCAATTAATCTTTTTTCACAAACCATAGATGCCCAAGAGGAAGGTATAGTCTCCGTACCCATATTTGCTCTATTCTTGTTAGGCCCTTTGTAATGCCCTGTTAGATCCGGCAACAGGCTTGTGCTGAGATTTCCTCATAATACCTGGAACCAATACCGGACTGTCCGGTTCAACTGGGTAACTCATCACCCAATGCTACAAAAGCCATTTAAACTATAAAACACCGGAATAATTAAGTAAAACCGTTCTTAACTGAGGTCAAACCTGCAAAACCTGGCGAACCAGAGACTATTCAATCCGACCAGCATGCTGAATTGTTAATGGAAATTGAACGGGCCTCAGGTGGGGCCAGTGGCTGATAATTTCTTCATGAAAACTGAACACGTGTGATACAGGGGCAGTGGCTGTAGTGCTGCACATGGGAGGGAAATAGTTTTATAGATGTATGAGTGGTGGTGATGGGATCATGCGAGACCCAAGATTCATCACACTTACACCAGGAGGGGCTGAAAGAAGAATTGATTTATTTTATGAGTTGATTTATATTATTTAGATTTGATCTTAAATATTAATTACTAAACTTTCTTTTATTGTGAGATTTTATTGTGTTTCCATATTTGAGGATCTTGTAGTTGGCCTTAAAAAATGAGGCTAATTATTGTAATGGGCATCTTTTGACATTGAGAACATTATTGAATTCGTGATTTTTGGAATTTCTTTTCTTTGTTTTATTTCTTTTAGCTTCTGGTTCTTTTAGTCGCCAGTTGTCCGGCCTCAGGAGGAGTACCTCTTTACTATGCTATGTGGGGCTAATCATTATATATGCTCACATAAACTATACTTTTTGTATGGTGCTCAGATGTGGATATGGTGACATCTCTTTCGCCAGTACAAAGCACCACTACCAGACACCGCCATCTCTTCTCTTCTATATCTTTGTTTCTCTCAATGTGAAATGAGAGATCTATTGAAAAGAGCCCCACCCTACTATCTCTCTTTCCTTTTCAAACCATTCAGTGACTGCCTCTTGAACACTACAAACTTGTTTTGTCTTTGTTATTTACTTTTTGGATGATATTGGTTTTGATAAAATTCATAAATCTATAATAAACTTGGCATAATAAATTCTATAAATGGTTTGAAAGCATGCGATTCTCATCTTAGCTGCTTAAAATAATTATTATAGCAAATCAATCAAATAATATTAAGATAAACAATTTTTGCTTTTGTTGCAATTCTTTGAAATAATTTAAATACCCATATTCGTAATCAAAACATTAGTCTGGTGACTCGTCCACCCGGTCTCTTTTCGGGTTCGCTCATTAGTCTGGTTGTCAAAACATTGCCAGGAACACTTAGCCATTAATCGTAGGATTCCCATAATTGTAGTTGATTCCTGATAAATTAG
>JAULJZ010155145.1:0-28738 GCA_032270985.1 Heliamphora pulchella
ATAGATTTACGTCTACAAACATCTGGGACACATCTCAGTTTCAATGATGGCTTTACGTATCTCACCTGCATTTTGCGTATCACATCTTGGCTGATTTTGAAACGATTTCTTATTTTCCGATTCATTTTCCAAAGGATCCGAAAATCTCTCTCCATCTGCATTTTTTTTTTCAAGATTCAGAGTTTACAACTCCATCACTTGATCCTCGGATTCTAAACGAATCGTGATCCTCTTTTCGGATAAATTTATTTTTTTTCTTTTTAGATTGTCTGTTTTAGCTATTTTTTTCAATGCTTGAAATCTGAAAAATAAATAACTAATATAAATTTATTTATTTACTTATTTTGACTTATCAATATATTTTTCTAATTTCCTTCATTTTACTTCTTTAGCTCTCTTGATTGTATAAATTGAAAAAATAAAATAATCTAGTCAATTAATAAAAACATACCTACTAAAAATTAAAATAAATAAATTACTATTTTAAATTACATACCTCCTTTTCAAATAAATAATCAATTCATCATCTTTTATTTTTTAGATCTGTTTCTCTATTTTCCCTCTCTCCATACAATATTTGTCATCTATCCCTTTGATAGCGCACAATTTAATTACTTACCAATAAAATTGTCACATAGGTGTTGGAATTGGCGGGTAATGCGGCAAGAGATAACAAGAAGAACCGGATCAATCCGAGGCACGTGCTGTTGGCGGTTAGGAATGATGAAGAATTAGGCAAGCTGCTTCAAGGCGTGACCATTGCGAGCGGTGGCGTTCTCCCCAACATCAACCCCGTCCTGTTGCCTAAGAAATCTGCTGCTGCTGATTCTGACAAGGGCTCTCAGCCCAAGTCCTCCAAGTCCCCTAAGAAGGCCTAAACTGTTTCTCTAGTTTTGGTTCATTCTGTAAAATTCTTTCTCACATGGGCTGTTTCTGTTTTTTGTTTGCTTTCTTGGTAGGGCTAGGAATCAGTTATTCATGTACTTTCTATAAGGCGTAGTTTGGTAGTTTAATGAAAGGTTCTTTTCTTCTCCCAAAACTTGGGCTTGAAATGGGTTCATCGGGGGTGTGGTGGCATTTGAAGGTGGTAATTCTTGGTTTCCTTTTGTAGCTGTTTAAGAATTTCAACTTTGAAGCTGCAAAGTAGGTTTTTTGCATATGTTGTGGATAAGTTAACGGGCTGTTCTCTCTCAGATTTGGAATTTTTGGAATTTCGTCCACCAAGGCTTTGATTAGATAACTTGGTTTCATGTTTGTTTTTATTATTAGAGTATCTCTAATACTTTTATTTAAAATAGAAAATTGATAAATAGTTTAATTATGGTGATTTGGTTTAAGATTTCATTTTGATTAGTTTTTTAGGGATAAGGATTAAACTCTAAATTACTATTTCATTAGATTTTATTTTTATATATTGTACTTAAAATACCTTTTAAATAAGTATGAATATTTTTTATTGCAGTTGTTATATAAATTGATAATATATATTTTTCATATCAAGTGAATTTGAAATATGTAATTATAGGTCCCGTATGGAAAATTTGCTTATAAACAAGTTTGATTAAGTATGTTGAAGTTGATTTTTTTATTTTTAGTGAATTTTTTTTATTATTAAGTTAATTTTTTATATTTTTTTAGATTTTTCTTATTGAAACAAGTTAAAAAAGTAAAAAATTTTAATTAAAATATAAAAAAAAATTAGAAAAACAAAAAGAAACAAAAAAATAAGTAAAAATGTCAAATCAGTAAATAGTTAACTAAAATAAGTAAATAAGCAAATTAGTAAGGTATGTTAAATGGGGTTATGATAATTTATATGCATTAAATATTTGAGTTACATATATAATTCTAATAAATAAATAAATATATGTGGATATATATAAGTTGTGTATTTATTTTATTTTGGTAATAAGATATATATAATGATTTAATTAGATTTTTTGGTGAATAATTACATTTGTTAATATGGTATTTAAATATTTTTATTTTTTGTAGTATAGTTATTATTTCACATAATATTAAATTTTATTATTAAATATAATTGGGATAATTACATTTATTTCTTTTGAAGTTTAAATTTATTATAGAGATTTTTTTTGTTGTCTTTGAAATTATATTTTTTCTTATTAAACTTGCTTGGCAAACACGGCAAAAGAACTTTTACCATTTTATTTTTTTTCTCAATTGGAATTTTATTTGCCTTAAGTTTTACTCTCTCTGTCGTCTTTCTCTCTCTCCTCTGTGCCATCTCTCTCTCCCTCCTTTTGTTCTCTTGCTCACCCTCCCTCTGCTATCTGTCCTCTCTTTCTCTCTCTCCCTCCCTCTCTCTGCTCTCTCTCCTCCTGAGATGTCTTGGATTGAGATTACTGAACAAAAAAAATGAATATCCTTCAAGATACGAATAACATTTATAACACAATCACAATATATATGAAATACAATTTGAAAATTAAGGAAGATACAAGATAGTTTAGAGCTGGAGCTCTCTGTTGAATGTTTGGAATGTTTGGAACTGGAGCTCTCTATATATATATATGCATACACACACACACACATATATATATATTCACCTCCAAATCACGCGGTAATACTGCTACCACTTAATACCTTTGGTGTTTACTATCATTTTCACATCCTAATGTCGCTAATAAACAGCTCCGATCATTGGTACACTGTTTCGGCAAAACTAAATCGAAGAATTATCGTTTAATAAATTTTATTAAAAACTATTTTTCTAACTTATTTTTAACTTATCAAAAACATGATCCGGTCAGTTGAGTGTGTACCCCTTGCTGATTAGATCAATCTATTTTTTTTATTTTGATCAATTTCAAGGGTAAATTATTTGATTTCTAGACAGAAATAAAGAAAAAAAAATAAAAAAAAATAAACGTTCTAGTTCCAGAACTAGGTTATATATATATATATTATAGAGAGCAGAGGGAGAGGGAGAGGGAGAGGGAGAGAGACGAACGCTGCACGCCACCGCCGCACGCCACCGCTATCTCTACCCTCTCTCTCTCTCTCTCTCTCTCTCTCTCTCTCTCCCCACGCCGCTGCAGCCACCGCCGACCCCCACCGGCGATTTTGGGTGGCGGTGGTTTTTGGTGGGTGGCAGTAGTTTTGGGTGGCGGTGGTTTTGGTGGTTTGATAGATTTTTTTGGTGGGTTATTTTCAGAGATAGCAGAGAGAGAGAAGAGCTGACGAGGAAAAATTGAAAAAATAATAATTTAAATAAGGGTAAAATTGGAAATATAATAAAATAATTACTGATGTTAGCATTTTCGGTCAAATTTTTAAACGGTTATTTGATGGAAGGGGGTATTTGAAATATAAAAACAAAGCAGCAGTGAGGGCAGTGTAATTTTAGAGACCACGACGGAGGTCTTTGTAACAAGCTTAAACCTCAAAGGAGGTAAGTGTAATTATTCCTATTTTATTTGTTACACATTAAACATGAAAAGATGTTTAAAAAGCCAAAATGTTTTGGAACATGTGGTTTTTCAAAATTAATAAATCTATTTTAACTAAACATTTTTTTACTACCCTAAAAAATATTTTAAAAACTAAGTGGGAGAGGAAATTTATTCACAAATAAATTCCACGGTTTCCATCACTAATTCGTAGGTGATGTAATTATTTTTATGTATTGGCATTAGGGCTTTCTTCCCCATCGGACGCAATTAATTACGAGATCACCGGTATGAACATACTTTAAGGATAATTTTAGATAATTGTTAGTGTGAATCGCTTTGCAAAATCACTTCTCCATTTAAAGGGTTCATTGCAAAGTGATTGATTCGGGATTAAGTGATGGTTTACAATTAGCTATAAATAATAGTATTTTTTCCATTTGAGTCACTATTATTATTTATAAGACCAAAACTACATCTGCTAATTAATTTTATTTGGCATGGTCTGTTGTCTAGATAATAAAATTAATAAGAAGTAGCCTATCCGGACGAATGTTGAATAGCAGACGATCTTTCCATCGACGCACGCTATTTACGGTGTACCGGGCTACTGGCAAATTTATTTTTAAAAAATAGTAAAGGGAACCAATTTTAAAATAAAATTCAAAGTTATTACTTATCTTAATTATTGATTTTTAATTATGTATTTTTTAGGATTAAAATGGTTTTGAATCTACTCACGGCTACACTCAAAGAAAATAAACTTACGGGTCCTAATTATGTTGATTGAAAAAAGAATATGGATATAGTTTTAACTGCCAAAGGTATTCTTAAGAAGTTAGAAAATGAGTTTGTTTATAAAAAGTGTTCTTGCTCTAAGCCGAAAGGCAAGAAAAAAAAAAATGTTCAAAAATGGAGTGACACGATTTTCAAGATAGTTAGTGGGCCACGAACTGGTGTAAAAAAGTCAAAAGGTAGATATTTTCACTGTAATTAGACACGACACGAAAAAAGTAATATCTAGTTTATCTTGGCAAGCAGAACAATAAAGGTTATTTTTGTTCACTAGTTGTGAAAATATATGTAATGTGTTATCTACTGTTACCTAGTGTGTAGATACGAGAGTCATTAATCATATTTATAACTCATTACAAAGGTTATAAGAAATCAAACTACATAGTGATGGAGAGATTTACCTGCACCAGGGCAATAATAAAGGGTGACAGTAGTTATAGTGGGAGATGTCACTATCAGTTTTAGTAGAGATCGGGTTTTAATATTGAAAGATTGTCTTTATGTACCTTCCATTAGAAGAAATTTAATTTATGTTTCTAGATTGGTTAAAGACGAATATTTAATTTATTTTAATAACTCTATAGTTATTAAGAATAATAAACGGTTTATCTATTCTGGTACATTGGTGGATAATCTTTGTTTTTACTCCTATATCTCTTATACTGCAACTAAATGAATTGAATAATACATCTAATTCACTATTTAAGATAAATGAATCATTTTTAATGAACCAAGCATATTTTTGGCACTTATGCCTAGGTCATATTAATCTGAAAAGGATAAATAGACTGGTTGAAGATGGATCTTTGAGTTCATTGAAAATAGAGACACTTTCAGTCTATGAATCTTGCTTGAAGGGTAAGATAACTAAGAGGCCATTTTTGGCTAAAAGCTACAAGCTAGAAAACCGTTGAAATTAGTTCACTCTGATTTATGTGGACCTATGACTATTTGGGTTAGAGGAGAATTTGAGTATTTTATCACTTTTTTTGACGATTACTCAAGGTATGGATACATTTATTTGATACACTGCAAGTCTGAATACTTTGAAAATTTTAAAATATTTAAGGCGAAAGCAGAGAAACGTCTGAAAAAATATATCAAGACACTTCGGTCTGACCATGGTGTTGAGTAGCTCTTTGGATAATTTAGGGGTTATTTATCAGAGGAGGAGATTATATTCCAGTTGACTGCACTGGGCACTTCACATCAGAATGGTATAGTGGAAAGAAAGAATATGACTCTTATAGAGATGGTAAGATTTATGATGAGTTATTCAGACTTACTCGATTTGTTTTGGGAATATGCATTAGAGACAATATCTTATATTTTGAACTACGTACTTTCTAAGTTAGTACCTTCTACTCCCACAGAATTGTGGACTGTGCGTAAGCTTAGTTTAAGACATATTCAGATTTGGAGGTGTCCAGCGTACGTGCTGAAAGGGTACACGAATAAGTTGGAATTGATAATGGAAGTCTGTTTCTTTGTTGGATATCCATGGGAACGAAAGGTGGTTTATTATATAATCCTAAGAATCAGAAGGTCATTGTCAGTGCCAGTGCTCGATTCCTGGAAGTGGATTATGCAATGGACCACAAGCCCAAGAGTAAAAATGTTCTGAAAGAGCTAAGAGAAAGTACTAGTCGTACGGTAGAAGCGCCACATAAAAGTGTCATTGATAATTTATTACCTTGTCGTAGTGGGAGGAATATCGGGATACGTGCCAATCTTAAACCAAATCAGGGTGATACCATTAATGAGCTGGTTTCACAACCAGAGAAGCATGCGGGTAATGTGCACATGATTTAGAATCATCACAACGTGTCACTACTAGTACACAGACGCAGGTAGTGTCTCGTTGTAGTGAGAGAGTTATTTGTCAACTTGATTGGTATATGTTTTTGGGAGAGTCTTTTGACAGGATCTCGAAAGAAATGGAAACTGAATTTTGTAACCACAATGAAACACTCCAAGGTAAAGATGTAGAATAATAGCAAAGGGCTAAAAATTTCGAGATGGAGTCTATGTATTCTAATAAGGTTTGGAAACTTGTAGAATCAACCAAAAAGATAAAAGCTATCGAATGCAAGTGGATCTACAAGAGAAAGAGAGGAGTAGACGAAAATGTGAAAACCTTCAAAGTTAAACTTGTTACAAAAGGGTCTACTTAGAAACAATGGATCGATTATGAGGAGACCTTTTCACCGGTAGCTATATTTAAGTCTATTTGGATTATCTTATCTGTTGTAGCTCATTTCGATTATAAAATTTAGCAAATGAACATCAAGATAGCTTTTCTGAACGAAAGTCTTGACGAGTGCATCTATATGATGCAACCAGACGATTTCATGGCAAAGAGCTAGAAGCATATGTTGTGCAAGCTTAAGAGATCTATTTATGGACTTAAGCAGAAATCTAGGTATTGGAACACTCGATTTGATCAGGAGATTAAGTCTTATAGTTTCGATCAAAATCCTAATGAGTCCTGTGTATGCAAGAAGCATGATGGAAGTGTGGTGGTCTTTCTAGTACTTTACGTGAAAACATCTTACTCATCGAAACTGATGCAGGGGTATTATCTTCGGTTAAAGTATGATTATTCGGGCAGTTCGATATGAAAGACTTAGAAGAAGCTAGTCATAACCTTGGGATCAAGCTAATGCGAGATGAAAAACAGACGATGTTGGGCTTATCACAAGGTAAATATATCGACACCGTCTTTACTTGTATTTGCATGCAAGATTCCAAGAAAGGGTTTTCTCTCTTTCAGCCATAGAATCACTCTATTCAAGGATCAGTGTCTTAAGATACCTGATGAGATAGAGAAGATGAAAGTAGTTCCTTATGCTTCTGTAATGGGAAGCTTCATGTATGCTACACTGTGTACTAGACCCGATATTATTTTTGTTGTTGACATGGTTAGCAGATATCAGTCTAATCCAGGATAGGAGCATTGGACAACAGTCAAATATATAATCAAGTACCTGAAAAGGACTAAGGATTATATATTGGTTTAGCAGCCAAATGGTCTAATACCTTTGGAGTAAGCGAACTCGAATTTTTAGTCAGATAAGAATTTCCAAGGAATTTACCTCGGGATATGTGTTTACATTGGAAGGAGAAACACATCGGGAGTAAATATCACGTAATACGAGCGATTGTACGAAGAGGTGATATAGCCATGGCCAAGATTGTATCGACAGACAACCTTGCAGATCTTTTTACAAAGAGTTTACCAGCTAAGATTTTTGACAGTCATGTAGAAAGTGTGAGAATCAGATGTATGGCAATATAGTTTTGAGTATAAGTGAGAGATTATTAGAGTTGTATACTAAAAAAATATGATTTTAATTTTAGTATTTAATTTTATTTATTAATAAAATTAGTTTTTGTATTTTATGAGAATCTTAATAAGCAATGTATATAGTTTTATTATTTATTTAATTTTATGCATGAGTATCTTTTATTTTGTACAGTATTTAATTTGGTGTGTAGAATTTGGCTTATACATGGAAGACCAGATTATCGATTTTTGCAGAATATAAATTTTCGATTTACAAATTAGTTAGAATTGGACATATTATCGGTACGGCTGTAGTGCAGAATTTTAGTAAACTTGTCTTGGTTGCAGAAAACAGATAATAGCATCACTAATTGTTTCGACTTGCTGTGCTAGTACACTTCGTGTGTATTGAACATGACTACGTTGGGATAATTAATTTTATATTAGCTATATAAATTAATTCACACCCATGGTTATTATGAGTACTCGTACTCTTAATCCCAAAATAATTAATTATTTACGTATATTTAATATTCATTGTTTTGATTCATTAAAGAGTGCAATCTTTTTATAGGTCTATAATCCTGGTGAGTTACATAACGATATTTATTATATGGTGATTATTAATTATTGACAGAATTCACGTCCCAAAAGATCGGGATTAATGATACTCCCTTAAGGAAGCTTATAAGTTTTGATCGAGTCAAACCCTGCAGGTGAATTTAATTATCCGGTAATCAAATAAATTAAGCAGAAGGTTTTAAGAAATTTATTTAAGTTGATTAAATATAATTGTCAGTAATTTAATTTAATCAGCGGGTATCGAAAATCTTAACGCGGGGAGAATAAATATGCATTTAATAATAGGAGCTCGAATAATCGATTTTGAGAATATGGCTGGAAGTGCAATTATAATTCTTTAGTGGAATGAATTATAATTAATATTTTTGTGAAATTGCCTCAGGGGTGAGGTGGGTTTTCTTAATTATATTAGGAGCCCAAGTCACATTTACTCCACATGTCCCTACTGTAACCTATTTATATGCAATTATGCAGTCTTAGCTATCATTTATCATTATATACAATTAGTGTTTCCACGTATTCTCTTGGTGGCTAGAGAGGGTTGTGAAGAATACATTCAAGGTAGCTCATACTACAAACGTGTTCTAGCATCAGGAATACAGCAGAAGGCTTGCATTTGGAGCATCAACTTGAAGTCTACAACCGCGAAAGTTTATAGATTAAAAGTTATTACAGCAACTGAAATCAATCATACCAGATTTTGAAAGGTATATCTCTAATCTAACTTTGGGAGTACATACTGGATTTATTTTGATCGTTTGACCTCAAAAAATTTTAATTTGGAGCCGATTATGGCATTTGCCCATTCGATTTTTTTGACTTAAATCATGTTTTTAATCAATGGATATTGGCAGTTAGCCTCCAACAGTAGCTAACACATTTTTCAATTTACCCACAAAAAAGGAGGCATAGTTATCACTGTTTGATATATCAAACCTATTTTCAAAGTCATTTAACTCAAAAGATAGACCTCAGATCAGTTTATCACCAGCTTCAAGTTAAAGAAGAGGATATTTTGAAGACGGCCTTCAGAACCTGTTATGGTTATTATAAGTTTGTAGTCATGCCTTTCGGCTTGACTAATGCCCCGGGAGTCTTCATGAGCTTAATGAATAAGCTCTTCCAACCCATTTTGGATCGATTCGTGATAGTCTACATTTATGACATATTGGTTTACTCGCGATCGGAGGAGGAGTATGAACAACATTTAAGAGCCGTTTTATATGTTTTGAGAGAGACACAACTCTATGTTAAGACCAGCAATTTGAGTTGTGGCTGAGAGAGGTGAAGTTTCTGGGACATGTGGTATCAATATAGGGAATTGCTGTGGATATAGCTGAGGTTGAGGTAGTCACGGAATGGAAGGAGCCAGAGAGTGAATTCGAGATTCGTAGCTTTTTCGGTTTAGCCGGTTATTACTGGAGGTTTATTCAAGACTTCTCGAAACTAGCAAGGCCAATGACAAGACTAACACAAAAGAGAGAAAAGTTTTAGTGGGATGAAAAGTGTGAGACTTTCTTCTACGAGCTTAAGAGAAGATTAACCAGTGCTCCAATCATGGTTATACTAGAACGGCAGAGTGGTTGCTTATGGATCCAGACAACTCAATTTGCACGAATAGAACTACCCTACACACAACCTAGAGCTCACAGCGGTTGTCTCCGTGCTGAAATAATGGAGGCAGTATCTTTGCAAAGAGAAGTTTGAGCTCTTCGTTGATCATAAGAGCAAGAAGTATCTGTTCACTCAGAAGGACCTCAACATGAGATAGAGAAGGTGGATGGAGTATTTGGAAGACTACCAATTGACTCTATCTTATCATCCCAGGAAAGAAAACGTTGCAACAGATGTATTGACCAGGAAGATAAGGGGAGATTTAGTGTGTATTGCGGCACAAGTGTGGAATATGATCGGAACACTTAACGAATTCCACTTGCAACCCCCAGATCATAAAGAAGGATCCCATTTTCACCTAATAATAGCCACCTCCAACCTACGCCAACCGATTTTGGAAGCACAGAAGCATGACCAAGAGGCTGAATTCATCTAGGGACACTTTATAATCGAAGAATTGAAACAAGATGGGTAGTAAACAAGGATGGGCAATTGATCATCTAGGGGCTACTTTTTGTTCCAAAAGTTAATGGATTGAGGGAGTACGTTCTAAAGGAGTTTCATCAATCACCCATCGCGGTCCACCCAGGAGGAACGAAGATGTACTAGGACCTAAAGCAGCAGAACTAATGGGGTTGCATGAAGAGGGACGTAGCAAGTTTCGTGGCCTGGTATCTCACCTGACAACAAGTTAAAGTTGAACATCAGAAGCCGAGAGGAACAACATGACTAAAAACTCGTAGTGACCATAACGACTTCGAAAAATGGTCTTTGCTATGTCCTCTTCTCTAATCCTCAGTTGATGATACCTTGACCTCAAGTCAATCTTTGAAAAATAGCATGAACCCTTTAATTGATCGAACAAATCATCAATCCTCGGCATATGATACTTGTACTTTATCATTATTTGATTCAACTTTCGATAATCGATACACAATCTTAAGGACCCATCCTTCTTTTTAGCAAATAAAGTTGGAGCTCCCCACGGCGACGTACTCGGCCATACAAACCCCCTATCTAAAAACTCTTGAAGCTGTACCTTGAGCTCCTGCAACTCTGCTAGTGTAAAATGATAAGATGGAATCGAAATAGAAGTGGCTCCCGAAACAAGATCATTAGAAAACTCTACCTCACGTGGTAGTGGCAACTCGAATAGATCATTAGAAAAGACATTTAGGTAGTCACAAAATACATAGGAAACTCTCCCCGAACCCCAACAGCCTCATCCATCATAAGAGCAAAAAAGAGGAAACTAAGGTTTCCTAGATTCCGCACAACGCTGAGCATGGGCACTGAACCATCGTCCCGATCACCCACGAAACAAAAACAACCACCCTCTAGGTGGTTAGCCAATCTATCTCTAGGATGATATCAATCGTGGTCATATCGAGAATGATAAAATCAAACTCTAAACAGTGGTTGGCGGTCTTTAACTCACAAGATCTACAGACACGTCCCAACACCACGTTCTCACCGACCGGGGTCTCTACTACATATAGCGTGCTCTCCAACGTGTCTACCTCCAACCCTAAAGCAGATGCAAATGCAGATGAGATAAAAGAATGAGATGCTTCCGTGTCGAAAAAACACTGGCCAATGAATGGTATATTGAAGGCAAACTGCCAAGATCATTGATTTATAAATAATTTTTTGAATAAAAATAACTGAACGGGCAATCGCCAAAATAGGTTTTAGATAAAAATATTTTGATGTCGAACTATCAAAATTAAATCCCATGCCACCATAGTTAATTAGTTTATCACCAGCTTCAAGTTAAGGAAGAGGATATTTCGAAGACGGCCTTCAGAACCCGTTATGGTTATTATGAGTTTGTAGTCATGCCTTTCGTCTTTACTAATGCCCCGGGAGTCTTCATGAGCTTAATGAACAAGCTCTTCCAACCCTTTTTGGATCGATTCGTGGTAGTCTTCATTTATGACACATTGGTTTACTCGCCATCGGAGGAGGAGTATGAACAGCATTTAAGAGCCATTTTATATGTTTTGAGAGAGACACAACTCTACGTTAAGACCAGCAATTTGAGTTGTGGTTGAGAGAGGTGAAATTTTTGGGGCATGTAGTATCAATAGAGGGAATAGCTGTGGATCTAGCTAAGGTTGAGGTAGTCACGGAATGGAAGGAGCCAGAGAGCGAATTCGAGATTCGTAGCTTTTTCGGATTAGCCGGATATTACTGGAGGTTTATTCAAGACTTCTCGAAACTAGCAAGGCCAATGACAAGACTAACACAAAAGAGAGAAAAGTTTTAGTGGGATGAAAAGTGTGAGACTTTCTTCTACGAGCTTAAGAGAAGATTAACCAGTGCTCCAATCATGGTTATACTAGAACGGCAGAGTGGTAGCTTATGGATCCAGGAAGCTCAATTTGCACGAATAGAACTACCCTACACACAACCTAGAGCTCGCAGCGGTTGTCTTCGTGCTGAAATAATGGAGGCAATATCTTTACAAAGAGAAGTTTGAGCTCTTCGTTGATCATAAGAGCAAAAAGTATCTGTTCACCCAGAATGACCTCAACATGAGATAGAGAAGGTGGATGGAGTATTTGGAAGACTACCAATTGACTCTAGCTTATCATCCTAGGAAAGAAAACATTGTAGCGGATGTATTGAGCAGGAAGATGAGGGGAGATTTAGCGTGTATTGTGGCACGGGTGTGGAATATGATCGGAACACTTAACGAATTCCACTTTCAACCCCCAGATCATAAAGAAGGATCCCATTTTCACCTAATAATCGCCACCTACAACCTACACCAACAGATTTTGGAAGCATAGAAGCATGACCAAGAGGCTGAATTCATCTAGGGACACTTTATAATCGAAGAAATGAAACAAGATGGGTAGTAAACAAGGATGGGAAATTGATCTTCTGGGGGTGACTTTTTGTTCCAAAAGTTAATGGATTGAGGGAGTACGTTCTAAAGGAGATTCATCAATCACCTATCGCGGTCCACCCAGGAGGAACGAAGATGTACCAGGACCTAAAGCAGCAGAACTGATGGGGTTACATGAAGAGGGACGTAGCAAGTTTCGTGGCCTGGTATCTCACCTGACAACAAGTTAAAGTTAAACATCAGAAGCCGAGAGAAACAACATGACTAAAAACTCGTAGTGACCATAACGAGTTCGAAAAACGGTCTTTGCTATGTCCTCTTCTCAGATCCTCAGTTGATGATACCTTGACCTCAAGTCAATCTTTGAAAAATAGCATGAACCCTTTAATTGATCGAACAAATCGTCAATCCTCGGCATATGATACTTGTACTTTATCGTTATTTGATTCAACTTTCGATAATCGATACAAATCTAAAGGACCCATCCTTCTTTTTAGCAAATAAAGTCGGAGCTCCCCACAGCGACGTACTCGGGCATACAAACCCCCTATCTAAAAACTCTTGAAATTGTACCTTGAGCTCTTACAACTTTACTAGTGTAAAATGATAAGATGGAATTGAAATAGAAGTGGCTCCCGAAACAAGATCAATAGAAAACTCTACCTCACAAGGTAGTGGCAATTCGAATAGATCGTTAGGAAAGACATCTAGGTAGTCACAAAATACACGGGAAACTCTCCCCGAACCCCAATATCCTCATCCAACATAAGAGCAAAAAAGAGAAAAATAAGGTTTCCTCGATTTCGCACAACGCTGAGCATGTGCACTGAACTATCGTCCCGATCACCCACGAAACAAAACAACCACCCTCTAGGTGGTTAGCCAATCCATCCCTATGACGATATCAATCGTGGTCATATCGAGAATGATAAAATCAAATTCCAAACAGCGGTTGGCGGCCTTTAACTCACAAGATCTACAGACTCGTCCTAACACCACATTCTCACCGACCGGGGTCTCTACATATCGCGTGCTATCCAATGTGTCTACCTCCAACCCTAAAGCAGATGCAAAAACAGATGAGATAAAAGAATGTGATGCTCTCGTGTCAAAAAAACACTGGCCAATGAATGGTATGTTGAAGGCAAACTGCCAAGATCATTGATTTGTAAATAATTTTTCATATAAAAATAACTGGACGGGCAATCGCCAAAATAGGCTTTAGATAAAAATATTTTGATGTCGAACTATCAAAATTAAATCCCATGCCACCATAGTTAATTTAGATGAATACCTTTCGGTCGTTTCTTCAACTACGAACTTTAATTTCCCAGGTTGAAGCTCCAAGCAGACTTTCTACTATATTTTCTATGTGATTCTCGAACGTAGTGTGGGTTATGATCATTCGAGAATTTGTATCAGCAGAACCTGATCAACCTTAGTCTTGAAAGACAACTCTTAAAAATGGTTCAGCCTACCCACATATTTATAGGGCTATAGCAGGGACCTGTTGTGGCGACCGGTCTTATTGTTTGGGAGATTGGGAGAGGGAATGCATCAGATATCCCTTGTTTTTAGAAAAATGATACTTTTCTAATTAAAATGAAAAATCCAGGATATCCAAATGCATTTTACAAAGGGAGTCGCTACTTGATTTTTGACAAAAACCAAGAAAAACACAAATAGGCTCTGGGTCTTTTAAAAGTGAAACTAGAGACAAAGAGGGTTCGGGGGCTAAAGTACAAAAAGGGAAGGTGTTAGGCACTCTTCTCGCCCAACCGTGAGGTCAGCCTCTACTTTGTCAATGTTGGTTTTATTATAAACTTTTTTAAAGGTAACATATACATAATGGGAGGTTGAAGAAAGTTCAAACCAAAGCAAGCAAAGAAAAACCTAACTATGACTCTCAGGGTCATGCAATTTGGTTGTTATTTCTAGATATGCCACACGTATAGTTTGAGAAAAGCAAAAGCGAAAAACATGGGAATGAACAATAAAATAAGCAGGTTATACATAATAAAACAGAGAAGATCAAAACACTATTTCAAGCTACTGGATATGCATACAACATACGGCCTTAGCAATGCAGGTCGCGGCCATGACAAAAAAAGGGTCACACAGTTGCTAGCCGTGACAACTATAGTGTTACCATAACACAACATGATAATAAACGTCACGGCCATGACAAAAGAAAGTCGCGGTTGTGGTTTTTAGGGCCAAAAAGGAGATGAACATAGGGTGAAGACCAGAAGGGGTCCAGATGTGTAGGATAAAACAAAACAGAGACCATGGCCTATCAATCTTAGGCCAGATCCCTCATCATTCATTCTTCACGTAATAAAAAAAATATTAGATTGGAAGCATTGGGCATGGTGAGTTAAAAATGGACTCATAAGCACATCTCTCATGTCACTGGCTGCCAAAAACCATACGACCGTAGCCAAGGTAAACAAGCGGCCGTGACAATCAGAGAGATAAGCCTAATGGCCTACAGTATATGGCTTACAAACTATATGGCCGTGAATAGTGAAGCTCACGGCCAGCATGTTGTAGTTCCCCATAATGTACTGAAGTAAAAGCATGAAGAACAGTGATCAGAACCCATTGATATAGTATTAGATCCACCATTCATTGCCCCTCAAGGAAAGAAAAAAAGATTCAAAAGAAAGACAATACATATTAGAACAACAATAAGGAAGAGATAACTACGAAACATAAATATCATGGAACTTTTATTGATATCTTCACACTCTTAGCTCAAAACAAAGGTCACAGCCTGGATGAACGAATGTCACGTCCGTACTATTTATAGGCATAGAAGTGATGGCTCGGTGTGGCAACCTCACGGCCATTATGTTTGGTAAAAGAAACCTCACGGCTGTGTCATTGAAAGGTCACGGCCGTTGGGTTTTTAGAACCACAGAGACATAGAAATGACAATGTAAGGAACAGAGACCATAGCTTATTAATCTAAGCTAGATCTACTATTCATCACTTCTCAAGGAGATAAATCGATATGCATGAATATTAAACAGAACAAAAAAAAAAAGAAAAACGAGATAGAAGAAATGAAAGGAGATCAAAAGGGTTAGAAAACATTTCTTTACATCTTTAGCTTACAAGGAATAGTACGGCCTAGATAAACAAATCACATGGCCGTACCTTATGTAGGTCTGAAAATGACGGCTTGGTTTAATAACCTCATGACCGGTACTATAGGTGAAACAAATCTCATGGCAGCGCCATTGAAAGGTCATGGCCGTTGGATTTTTAGAATCACGGGAGACTTCAAATGTGTTTAGTGTGCTGGTGAATATGAAAATAGAACAGAAACAAAAGTAAATATACTAAACAGAAGACTGTAATGGAATTGGATATAATGAGAACTTAAGAGAAAAGATACTTGTATGGAAATAAATGATAATAAAACAATGAAAACCTCACCCACGACACCCTCGGAGGAAAGAAATGTGAGTTTAGAGAAAAGTCGTGGTTCCTAAGGTTACCTCGGGGTGTGGATAGGATGTCTTCAATGCAATACAAGTTCCAAGGACTCCTCCAAGGCAAGCAAGAGCGCAAAAATGGCGTGTTCAGGCTGTTCCCCCTCTCAAATGGCTTGAAAATGGTGTCTATTTTTAGGCAAAATGGACAAGGCAAACCCCCTCTTAAATGCTACCACCTGTCCAAAAAGGGTCAAAAGTTATGGCCGTTACCTTTTCGCTTTTTAACAATTCTAGCTGGAACCTGTTTGCTTTTTATAGTTCAGGCTGCAACCTATGTTAATGGAAAAAGTGACGGTTGGGTTTGAAAAGTGGCGGCCGTGAAAACAAAGGTAGCAGCCAAAACCTAATAGTAGCGGTGAGAATCAAATAGTGACGGCCATGAAAAAGGAAGGTCACGGCTTGGGTTGCTTGATGGCTTTTGTGTTCTTGCTTGCTTAGGAATATACTTTCAATCTTGATTCCCATTCTTTCGTCATCGGCACGCATTTAAGACGGGTGTCTAAGATTCAGCTTGGTTAGATTGGAATGTCTATAGTTGTCCCTATTTGACAAACTTGCAACAACTCGTGGTGTAAGTGAATGTTAAAGCTCCAGAGACAAACCAATCGAACAAGCCGCCAATCTTAGGCACAAAAAAAATATGTAGAAAAGCATGGTCAAACCCAAATTTTTATTGAGCTTCCTACGTACCCCTGTTGTAAGGGATCAGACCAGTCGTAGTTCGTGGGGCAATGCATATGATGCAAGTAGGCTAATCATGATGCATGGAAAATATGATATGATGCAAATAGGTACAAATGAGCTTAGGGTCGTGACAAGGACCGAAGAATAAGAGGGGAAAATTTTGGGTCGTGAGAAGATCGAATAGTCAGTTTAAGGTCATGAGAAGGACCGAACAAGTAAACGGGGCAAAGTTTTTAGGTCGCATCGAGGACTGGCAAGTCAATTTAAGGTCATGAGGAGGACTGGAGATATGTGGGATAGCTTTAGGTTGCGTCGGGGACCAGTGAGTTAGTTTAAGGTTATGAGGAGCACAAGAGATACTTGGGACAGTTTTAGGTCATGTCAGGGACCGACGAGTCAGTTTAAGGTCATGAGGAGGATCGAAGATACTTGGGACAATTTTAGGTCATGTTGGGGACCGACGAATCAGTTTAAGGTCATGAGGAGGACCGAAGATATTTGGGACAATTTTAGGTCGTATTAGGGACTGGTGAGTCAGTTTAAGATCATGAGAAGGACCGGAGATATTGGGATAGTTTTAGGTCATGCAGGGACCAATGTGGGGTCAAAAAGGAAGCATTCAAACCAAGGGTAGCTCAAGGATGTTCCAAGGGTAAAAGGGTGTAAAAACTGGTGGTCGTTTCTTTTCATTGTCACGGCTTGGACTATAATGCCCTAGATAGTTGACGGCCAGATGGTATAAGTCACGGCTGGTTGAAACCGTTGAGAAAACATAGCGGCCTACACAAATATATGTTACGGCCTAGGTCAGGTTATAATGGCCTTTGGTTTTAAAACATTCAGATCTCACGGCCTTGAGATCGATATCAGTGATATTGCGAGGCTTGTTTCGAAAAAAATTATTCACGCTAGGCTCAAACAAACTCCTTCTACTCTTGTTTCTCTCTCTTTCTCTCTCGTCCTCTCATCCCTCTCACATTGTCGACCTCCTCTCTCGCTCTCACTCTTTTGGCTTCTTTTCTCATTATCTTGCTCGACTCCCCCTCTCTTGAACCACTATGTTCTTGATTTCTCTCGTTTTGATAGTTTTCTCAGTCACCGTAGGCAGTGGCTATGTGTTTGTTAGTGTGGAGGGTGGTGCCGGTGGACGAGGTGGTAACAGTGGCGCGGCTAATGGCGGTGATGCCGCGGTGATGGAGGAGGTGGTGCCGACGGGGGTCCTTGGAATGCTTGGGATTTTTGATCCTGCGACGTACATCCCGGTGCCCCATCAGCTCTGAAAATTGGCAGTGAAGAGGTTTACTATTTTGGACATGGTAACGGAACAGGAGGTCCTCCTACGGCATCGTAGCGACTTTTTTTTGACCCAGAACCTGGAGGTAAATAAGAGTTTTGAATACTTTCATTGTTTTATCAGTTGAATGTTTATTTTACATGTTTGATCATTGTGTTGAATACTTTGAACTTTATCTTCGAAGGTTGAACTTGAGTTGAATTTAGTTTGAATATTGAATTGGATATTTGGATTATTTTGAAATGGATCGAAGTTTGGGATTGTAATTGAATCGGAGTTGGACTTGATCGGGAACATTTGGACTTAATTTAGGCTTAGACCTTTGCTTGGATGGACCTTTGCTTGGATGATGGAAAATTCTAACTTAGTACGGACGTATGGACTATACTTTGAAAACCTTGATTCAATTCAACTAGTTATAACGAACTCGTAGGAGTGTTAGTTTTGAAATCATTTCGAGAGACTTTTGAACTTCAAAAAAGAAAAAAAAAACCTCTTTGAGAATTTTGGTTTTGGAAAAATCTTTGAAATATTGAAAAACATAGGTATGGGTTTTTATTCAAAACAGATCGTGGGACTATGTTGAAACGGGTCCAATTTTGACAATTTTTACTTTGGCCATTCACAAAGGGGTAGGCTCAAAATAGGTTAAGGGTTAGGAGAAACTAGACATTGTATTGAATCTTGGGTGTTCGAGTCGAGTTGGTAGATTGTTCGATCTTTGCGTTCTGTCAAGCTTGAAAATGGGTTTGCCTATTTTGATTTTTTGAAATTTGAACTTTGAATTTTGCACAGGGATAACTTCATGTTTTGTGAAAGTTGTGTTTAATGAGTTTGAGTTTTTTGAATTTGAAGGAGAGATTAACTTGGAGTTTTTTTTGGTTTTGGGGATTTGAATTTTGAAATTTTTGTTGATGAAAAGGGTTTTGATAGGGTAGAGTTTGCTTTGAAGTGAGGGTGGGATTTTCGATCTTGACTTAGCGTGGGAGTTCTGCTTTTGTACCCTATCATTGCTCATTTGTTATGAATTTCGTTTGTTGCTTTGTTTGGTTTATTTTGTCTTTCATCTATTGATTTTGTTAATTTGTTTCTAGTGATCGAGCATATTCAAGATTTTGGTGGTTCTTCTGATATCATGGAGTGGTACACCACCCTGCCTCTGCGCTGCCAAGAGATTGTTAATGGAGTGGCTTTGGATGGTTTGTGAGGTGCTAGAGGAGACCAGCAATGACAGATTTACACTTACGTCATTCACTACGAGATAGTTGGACACCACCAATACTTTCCATCTTCGTGCATTCGAGGTAGCTCTCACTCCTCTTGACTTCGCTCTTATTATCGGGATACAGGTCGATGGCGATCCCATCCAATATGACCTTGACATCTGCGAGAGTTTTGCTGCATTGCTTGTAACGACCCTGCTCGGACTCTAGTATTAGTGACGGATAGTCCACAAGACTATAGAGCACAGACGAGGTTCAAAACCCTAACTCGAATCGAAAACCCTAAGTTCAGCCCGAAAATTCCAAAAAAGTCCAAAACTAAGGCAACAAAACCTTTATACTCAGAGGGTCTCCCAACATTCTAAATGAAATAAATATTATGAAACAATGAGTTAAAAATCAAAAATCATCATAAATAGGGTAAAATGACCATTTTACCCCTAGTAGAGCAAAAAGTCTTAAAAACTCAAATTTTGACACATGGATATCCTAAATTAAGAATTTAAGTAAAATTAAGTAGCATAGGATAAAATAAGATCGAAAGTGACAAAAATACCCCTTAGTGGCCCACCACCTTGGGAAGAGTGCCAAAAAGTGACTTTTTACTTTATTTTTAGCTTAAAATGTGAGAAAGATATTAAATTAAGCATTATGATGATCCAATACTTGTTGACCAAGTAATATACATAATAATATAGTGTTATAGGTCAATAAAAGCAAACAAATCACTATTGAAATTCATACACAATAAAATAAGTCAAAAAATCACATATTGCCAAAATAACTTAATTTAACTTAAAAAACTGCATCTATTTAATAAATTGCTATGAAAACTATGATAATATATGAAAATACTATATTTATCATAAACATACTAAAATAATAGGCCTCAATAAGAAAAGACACCAAAGAGATACATCAAATTAACTTTTAAAGTATTTTCTTGCACAAAAAGGGCACGAAAACTAATGCAAAACCCCTTGATTGATGTAAGGTCAAGTTTTTGTCCCCCAAACTGATCCCTAGCTGTATTTAGTTTTCCCAAATCTGATTTTGTTCCATTAAAACCATCACCATGTCAAATCAACCCATGTGATTTTGAAGAAGAAAGGACTTAAAATTTAATTTTTGGTTCCCTAGTCTTTCTCTTTATAAACCAAGCCAAACGCCACTTTCCCCCTTCATTATTTTTGTTCAAGAATGGAGAGAGACCAGATTTGAGTATTCTTGAGGTGTTTCACAAGTTTGAGAGAAAAAGGAGGGAGAAGAAAAGAAGAAAGGAAGAAATGAAGGAGAAATCAAGGAGAGAAGTTTTTCTAAAGCAAAGTCCTTCCATGCCACCATTCCTTGAGCCATCAAACAAGTAAGTAAAACCTCTAAACCTTATGTCTAATGTCCCCCAAAATATCCCCCAGCAAATCCCTTTAAACACTCTAAGAATCGAGAACTGAAATCAAACCAAAAAAACATCATAATTAGAAATTTGGGATTGTTATGTTTATAGGTGATATGAAATGTTGTTATATGTTGTTATCTTTGAGTTTGATGACTTCTAAGTATGTTGTAGCCTTGATATTAATGTATAAAGTACAAGCATGCAAAGAAATTGAATAAAAACTTGACATAACATGAGTAGAAGACTTGGATCCTAAGAGACTTGATATTAGAGAACATAGATGTTTCTGCCCTGAACTTTGGAACGCCATAACTCAATGTAGAAAATTGATCTAAGCATGTTTCTTATGTCCAAATTTATATTTTTGTGTTATCTTTCATCCAAGGTTGGTTTTAACTCATTTGATTAACTAGAACTAGAGATATTGCAATTTTACCAAAGTTTCTTGTTTTTCGACCAGTCAATACTACCGACTTTGAAACCCTAGTTTAAAGTGAGATCCGAATTTTGGTCAAAACATGAAAGTTGTAGATAACATGTATATCTATCTACCCACCACAAATGAGCACAAATTATTGAGTTTTGGTAGGTCACAACCCCTTTGAATGTCTCTATTGAGTTTTTATCCTCAAGGTATACTTCTGTCACATATTTTTATATAGCCCCAAATTCTAATTTTTAGTGATCTATTCCAAACATGGTCTACATGAACTTCATAGATAGCATATTGCAGTACTTTTTGCCCAAAAATCAGACCTTAAATCCTTTGGATGATACCCCTAAACTATTTCAAACCCTCTGTCCAAAATTGGCTCTGTTGAGTTTTGGTGGCTGACCGAACCTATTTTCTAAAATGGCCAAAAAATCTAACTTATTCCAAACAAATACCTTTAGATCTAAACATGAAAGTTTTAGGGGACCTATTTAACTAGAACATACTAAAAAATGGGCTCATTTGAACTTGATATGATACCCCAAAATTGAGACCAACAGAAGCATGTTTTTGGCAAAAGTTTGAGAAAATTGCTGAACCGTTTTTACTTAAGATGTTTTGTTCACCCTTTTTTCTTAGGGTTTGGCCTTTGTGTTAAACATGAGAGTTGTACGAAATATTTTTACCTAAATAGTGTATTAAAATCATAACTTGATTCCAAGTCTAAATACCCCAAAACCTAATCAAAACGTTTCATTTAATACTTATTTTTTGTCCTTAAAAGTTGCTAAGCCTGATTTGAGTATCCTTTACTATGAGACCTAAGTTTTTATACAATGTTTGATTTGAATTAGTTGATTAGTGTTTCAAAGTGAATGTATAACGATTTAGAATTCATACGATAATGTTGAATCATATCTTGAGAATTGTAACTTGTGCTTCACATACTTATACCTCATACTTGCGCGTTGTACCATGAATCTTGCCATGCTAGTTGATGTCATGCTGTAGATGGTTGTATTTGTGATCTATACTATGCATCATTGACATTGTCACTTGTATTTTGGCATATTGGAGTCTATCTATGCAAGCCGTTGTTGGGATGGGCTATATTGAGATTGTCGTTCTTGCTTCTAAGTCTAGGGTGTCCCTGGTTGCCATTTTCGAAAATGTTTTGGTTTACAAACCCTGGGTGCGTCCCCGGTGTTTGAAATAATTTTGGTTTATACACCCTGGGTGCATCCCCGGTGTTCGAAATAGTTTACGGGTACTGTTGGGCACCATGGATTCGTCGCTAGCATTCTGATTTCGATAGCTTAGACTTTTAGGTTGACACCGGTGAAGGCATCACGAGTCTTAAAGTGGGACAAACCGCTTGATATATGAGGACAGTGACATAAGTCCCTGAGGCAATGACAATAAGTCTTGAAGCAATGATAATATTTCCCTACGGGCAGTGACAATAAGTCCCAAAGTGGTGCAGATCCCACGCCGTTTCCATTGAGTAAAACAGCTGTGGCATGAAGCCAGGCGATGCAGTTACTATTCACAACGACGCGTGATGATGGCTTTGGTGATCAAATACCCATGAAAGTCTATTATGATGATTCCCGGCATGGAATTCTTGTTATAATCTGGGTGCATGTTGGGTTGGGCATCTGCATTACATACACGGCATCTCATATGCACGTGTTTATTGACTTATCTATTATCCTATCATAAAATTATCTATCTCCTTGACTATAAACTGTACTAGTGTTTTATGGTATGTGTTTTGGTGAATTTTGTGCTGTGAGATTAGTTAGAAGGTTAGAGTGTTTTGCTTCTGAGCCTTGGCTGATGGCATTCATGTCACAGGTGAGGAGGAGATCTTGGAGGAAGTCATCCCAGAGGGAGAAGAAGAGTTGGAAGAGTAAGGTGAGTTCCAAGATCATGTGGATCCCGCTGATGCATTCTGAGGAGTCAAGACCTCTGCTTTTGTTCTTATATTCAGTTTTCTCGTGTTTAGTGTAACTTTTGAAATTTCTTGATGAAACTGTAATAGTTAAGTACTTTGAACGATTTAGAACTCCTTTATGATGTAATAACTAACGTATGTAAATATGAATGAATGGATAGAATGTCCCTTTATTTGTATTTATGTATGTCTCGACGTGCCAGAAGGACGGGACATCACAGCTGGTATCAGAGCTTAGGTTTAGTGAACCTTCAGGCCTTGAGTTATGGGAAACCATGCATTTTGTCACGTTGGAGCTCTATAGGAGGCATTGTGTTAATTATTATTATCATCTATACATTATAAGAACTAAAATCTGCTGCATCTAAGTCCTATAGCAAGTCGCATCAGGACGATACCGAGTTCAGGAACAGCAAAGAATCTACATGTAAAAGACGAGTAAGGGCATCGACATCGAAAATCGGAGATTCATGCAACGAGTTACCTTATTTTAAGGGGGGTAGACATGAGTGTGCTCTAGGAGAAGTTTTAGATATTACCTCGAGAGACACCGTTAGAACCCCGCGACTTCATCCTTATAAGTCCTTTTCTCATTTACCCCAAGCCCTGGTGTCAACTTTTTGAAGTTTTTTTTGTATATCCTTCATTCTTATATCATCAGTCCTCAACGGTACCGTCAAGTGTCGTTCGTCGATAACTTATGCACCCAAGTCTTGTTGACAACCTTATTCGAAATTCAGTCCTAGAAAGTGCCCTTGTCTTTAAGTTATCATACCTCGATAATGACCGATATTTGCATTTGATTCTCCTCCAATCCGAGTCATCATTCGTGAACTAACTTTTCTCTTGTAGAACTCGATATCAATTATTTGTTGAGTACCTATTCCAAACATTCGACATTGATAAAATTTTCTACCATCGTTCATTTCTCTCGATCTTGAAACCACAATCTGTTGCAGTGATTTTGTGAATTCTTCGTACACTTTTGAAATCTTTACCAGGGAAGTTGACTTGGAAGCTTGAATTGAAGTACGTTAGGCCAATGCAACTGCAAGAAAAATATCTAGTTTGGCTACCTCTTTTGCTCAAACATCTCTTTTATCCTAATCTAATTGTACTAGACTAGTTCCGGGAACACTTGTTTAAAGTATTGTTTACTATCCTCCTCTTGTTTCTCCTACATTTGAACCCCAAATGACCGCTCAATTTGTGTCAATGGTAATTACCTTAACTGTTACCATTTAACCTCATCTAACCTATCTTTGAACCATCTGGGTTCCACCCATAGACGTTCTAATCCCGCGCATGTTTTTGACTGTTGACCTTTAAAATCTTATCCCATAGATCTATGAGTAACAACGATCATCAGAATATTACGTCATTAGGACTTAGCGCTTTCACGGGAAACTGAGACGATGCACAAAAAGCTCTTAACACCTCTTCAAGCATGAAGCAGATTTCTTCTTGATGTCACGGCTTAGAATATCGGTCAACGTCCTCGTTTAACAAAGTTTTGATGATCAAGACTCCCATTTGCAAGAATAGTTAAGTAAGGGCATATTCAACTAACTATATATATATATATATTTTAAAGGTCCCGATAAATAAGACTATGCCATCAGCAATCTAAAGTCAGAAACGACAGTTTCACACCAAGGGATTTGCGACACTACCATATGGAAAATTCAAACTTCCCTAAGACTAGTTCATAGTTGACCCACCTATTTCGATAAATCAGGAAGCACAAGATTTATATCGATAGTAAGGAAGCAAAAAATGAGAAATAACTTCGAACTCATGATATAAGATTAAATTTTAGATTCTTACAGAATATAAATTTTATATTCAGAGTTTAGATAGAAATGGATGTACCATCGGTACGACTGTGGTACGGAATTTTAGTAGGCTTGCCTTAGTTATGGGAAACAGATAATAGCGTCGTTCATTGTTCTGACTCTTTGTGTCAGTACAATTTGTTTGTATTGAACGGAATATTTGGGGTAATTAATTTTATACTGACTATTTAAATTAATTTACACTCCAAGGTTATTATGAATAGTTCTTATTCTCTTAATCCTGAAATAATTATTGATATGCGTATATTTAATATTCGTTATTTTGATTCATTAAAGGGTACGATCTTATATGGGTTTATATTCCCAGTGAGTTAGATAGCAGTATTATTTATATAGCGAATATTAATTACTGACGAATCCACCTCCCGAAAGATCAGGATTAACGATACCTCCTTAAGGAAGCTTATAAATTTTGATCGGGTTAAACCCTACAGATGGATTTAATTATCTGGCGGTCAAATAAATTAAGCAGAAGAGTTTAAGAAATATCAAGATACCGATTAAATTAAATTGACAATAATTAAATTTAATTGGCAGGTAACGGGAATCTCAACGTGGGGAGAAATGGTAAGCATTTAATAACTAGAGCTCAATGCTATATGGTGTTGAGATTATGGGTCAGAGTGTAATTATAGTTCTTTAGTGGTGTGAACTGTAATTTAGTGTTTTATAAAAATTGCAGAAACCGCTACTGGTTTTCCATAATCGTAGATATCGCTATGAGATTTTCTTCATTACAAAAACCGCTGATATGCGTCTGTGTTTCACTCGAAATCTTATTTATAATTACTTTTCAGGTCCCTACTGTAGCCTTATATATATACGGGTAGGCTGAACCAGTTTCATAACTTATCTTCTAAGACTAAAGCTATCATGGTTCTACCTGTACGAGTTCTCGGAGAATTATAACTCACACTATATCCAAGAATCGCATAAGGGAATACAGTAAAAGATCTGACAGGAGCTTCAACTTGGATTCAAATCGTAGTTGACAATTCGACTGGTAAAAATGTATTTTTCTAAATTAACTTCGGATGCACATGCTTTATTTTGATCGTTCGTCATCAAAAGTTTTATCTGTAGCCCGTTTTGACGTTTGCCTGTCCAGTTAATTTTTTTTAGATAATCGTTTGTAAAAATAATGATCTTGGCAGTTTTACCTCCAACAACCCACCGGATAAGGGAAAGGAACTCCTCCCGATAAAGATCTCTCGTGGACTTAGAAAATTACTTCTCTAGAAATACCTTTATAAAAACATCCCATGTGCCTCACACTGTAGTTCTGGCAAACTTCCACAACTCATGGGCATCCCCTCTCAGTTGGAATGCAACAAATGCAACTCACAAATCATCCTCAACTATCTATAGTATATCTAGAATCCTGGTCACAAGCTCCAACCATTCCATGGCCACCTTGGGATTGGGATCCCTAACAAAGGTAGGAAGGTCAAGACGTCGAAACTCTCTCATCGTAACAGTCGCTCTCGGCTCGGGTACTCTCTCCCTCCCCTTAACAGCCTCGGTAAGCTGACGGATGGAGCCTACCATCTCACGCAGCATGCCTACCCCATCTACAGGTCCTTGGGGAGTATTAGTATCTCCAGCATCATGGATTGGTAGATCCCCTTGGCCCAAACCATGGCCACGGCCTCGTTCTCTCTGTGCAGACGTAACTTCTATACGAAAGCAACATGGAATATAACAACATAATCTTTCATTCATCATGTTATCACTAACATAAAACGCATAATCTTGCTAACACATAGCCATTCAAGATCATGTAAACACATCTCACGTACCGAGGAAAACCGACAAGAGTGATGAGTCGATTTAGGTAACCCACTTATTCCTTGCCAGAAAACATGTCGGCCAAATGCATTTCTAAATTGGCTTCCAAGTCTGTTAATCCAAATGCCTGGAGGCCAGACCAATCAATCCTAAGGTCCAACCACCATGCTCACATATACCCAAAATTCTCACACACCCAACATGTTATCATACTTATGTTATGAAAAATATTTAAATACATGCAATCAAGCACACGTAACCAGCCTAACAAGGTGATACAACCTCTTCCACGGCTCTTAGATATTCAAACCCAGAGCTTCAATACCCAGTTGTCACACCCTAAAATTGAGGGTCACGTAAAAAGCCCATTAAACCACCATTTTGGGATACCACGATCCACCAAAACTGCTCGAGCCCAAACGGGTCAAGGATCAAAATGAAAATGAGGTTTTATTTGCAACAAAATATTCCATTTGGAATCAAAAGGGTTACTCCCAAACAAGAACAACGAAACTACTAACAACCCAAGTTTTCTCTCTCAAAACAACATACATTCCTTACATACATCTGAATCCCATACCCTCTACATGACTATAAAAAAATTTTATCCGGTAAGCTCTTTGTAAAGAATCTACTAGGTTATCTCTTGATGTAAGCTCTATGTCTGACTGGAAATCTGAGTCTGTGTACCCCAAAGGTACTAGACTGTCTGCCTGGTAAACTAATATTTAATCCTTAGTCCTTTTCAGGTAGTTGATTTTTATATATTCTTTACCGTAGTCCAATGCTCCTGTCCTGGGTTAGACTAATATCTGCTAACCATGCCAACGGAAAAAAAGATGTTGGGTCTAGTGCAAAGCATAACATACATAAGGTTTCCTACTGCCAAAGCATAATGAACCGCCTTCAACTTCTCTATCTCATCAGGTGTCTTAGGACACTGATCCTTGGATAAAGTGATTTCTTGCCTGAAAGGGTGAAACCCTTTTTTAGAATCCTGCATGCTAAAACGAGCAAGGATATTATCAATATACTTTGCTTGTGATAAGCCCAGCATCTTTTGTTTTTGATCTCGCACAAGCTTGATCCCAAGGATGCAACTGGCTTCTCCTAAGTCCTTCATATTGAATTGCCCAAATAACCTTACTTTAATCGTAGATAATGCCGCGACATCATTTTTGATGAGCAAGATATCGTCTACATAAAGTACTAGAAAGATCACTACGCTTCCGTCACGCTTCTTGTACACATAGGACTCATCCGAACTTTGATCAAAATCATAAGATTTTATAACTTGATCAAGACCTTAATGCCTGCTTAAGTCCATAAATGGATCTCTTAAGCTTGCACAACATGTGCTCCTGGCGCTTTGCAATAAATTCGTTTGGTTGTATCATATAGATACACTCGTCAAGACTTCCTTTAAGGAAAGCTGTGTTGACATTCATTTGTCAAATTTCGTAATCAAAATGAGCGGCAATGGATAAGAGAATCTGGATGGACTTAAGCATGGCTACCGGTGAAAAAGTTTCCTCATAGTTGATCCCTTCTTTTTGAGTAATCCTTTAGCAAGAAGCCTAGTTTTGAAGGTTTTAATCTTCCCATCTATTTCTCTCTTCCTCTTGTAGATCCACTTGCATCTAATAGATTTTATATTTTTGGGTGGTTCTATAAGTTCCTAGACCTGATTAAAGTACATAAATTCTATCTCTGAATTCATAGCCCTTTGCCAAAGATTTGCATCTTTGTCTTTTAATGCTTCAATGTAGTTACAGGGCTCGGTATCCAGTTCTGTCGGGATCTTGTCAAACGACTCTCCTAAGAACATATACTGATCAGGTTGATGAATAATCCTCCCACTACGATGAGGCACTACCTGTGTTTGTGTACTAGTAGTAATAAGCTGTGCAGAATCTGAACCTTGTGCATCAGCACCTTGTTCTTGATTTGCACCTGTCCCGATAATCCTCCAACTACTACGAAGTAATAGAATATCAGTGACTTGTGGTTTCTCTTCCGTTCTACTGGTATTTTCTCTCAGTTCTTCTAGAACAATTTTG
>JAULJZ010155165.1:0-14989 GCA_032270985.1 Heliamphora pulchella
GAGGCCTAAATTTTGCACTTTTCTCTATAAAGTGCTGAATGATTTTTACTTAAAAAAAATGAATGTCCTTTTTTCCTTAGGGACATCTGAGTTTTTTTTCTTTAAAGCAAAATAAGAATAAATAAATAATTATAGACCTAGAATAATGTAGTAAAACCTTATGTTAAAATTTAAAATTTAAATCCAAAATATTTACATATATTAAAGCTTTAATTAATAAAGAATTTAAACAATTATTAGTTAAAACTTTTTCTCGCAAAATTCGATGCAGTGATAAATTATAAAATAACATAACAAATTTATCTCAAATTTTTGAGAATTTTCTAGATTTAAAATTTTACAGCTATTGAAAATAGTAGTAATTGAAAAATTACGATGAAAAAATATTAAATAGATAGAAAATCCTAATGAATACTTTAACTGTACGATAATTCATAAAACAACATTAAAAATTAATACCTGAATTTTTATATTTTTCTAAATTAAAAATTTTACATCCAAAAATTTTATTATGTATAAATTTTAAATTTACCGAACACTTGGCAGCTAACAAAATTCGGTCTCAGCATGCGCAGCCATCTGTCCCAAACCTCCGCCTATATATAGTCGACGCTGTTCAAGTTTTAGGCGTACAAAATTGAGCCTTCCTTCTAAAAACTGAAGCCTCCCAATATAATTCTATATATACATATATATTCTCTGGCTCCAGAAGCTGAGAAGCTTTTGCATCTCCTTCACGTCGCTCCTTCACAGCACCCTCACCACCGGTGCCACAGCAACCACCACCAGCCTCCACCTCCGACACTCATTGCCGATACCGCCTCACCACCGCTGCCGGTCTCTGCTACTCCCCGTCTCTCTCCCCTTTCTATTTCTCTCTCTCTGCTCTCTCTCCCTTCTCTCTCCCTCTGCGCTGTTTTCTCCCTCGTGTACTGATTGTAATGAAAAATACATACTGCTCTGTGTGTGTGTTAGAGCGTTGTGTGCGCTGTGCCGAGTGTGTGTGTGCAGTGGTGTGTGTTCGGCGTGAGTGAGTGCACTGTGTGTGCGTTGTGTGCGTGTGTGCTGTGTGTGTGTCGTGTGTATATACGTTATAAGGTGCTGTGTGAGTGTATGTGTGCACTATATGTGTACTATATATATATATATATATATATATATATGAATGCTTTGGTTAATTGGATTTCTCATTTTAATTATTGGTTATTATTGAGAATAGAAAGTTAAAAATAATGTGGTTATTGTTTAAAATAAAAAGCTAAAAATAATAAAAACTAAATGAAGAATTCTAATTTTTAAACTAGTTTTTTATACCTTGGAAATCCATCATATAAAACTAGTATAAGAAAAATTAAAAAGAAAATTTATTAAGGCATAAAAGATGTTTGATTTTTAGATAAGAAAATCAAGAAGATAAATAAATTGTTCATTTCTTCTTATTTTAAAGAATTTTAAAATAAATGCGTTCTTTTTAATAAATTTTAGTTAGATTAGACCATGTTATTTTAAAGCAAATATATAAATTAGTTTTTCCTAATAACAAATTAACTATTTTATGTAAAAATAATAAGAGTTTTAATATTTTTCACATTTTTTAAGTTAATTAGGAATTTTTAGTACTGAAAATATAGTTAGTTAGCTTTGACCAAACATATTAGGCTCAAATTTTTTTATTAAACCTTAAAAGAATTCAAGTTTAGTTCATTTCCTTGGTGTTTTTGCTTTTAAAAGAAATTTATGAAAAGTAAATTCATTTTATTAGCTTTAATTTCCTTAAAATATTATTTTATTCAAGAAATTAAAAGGTTTGCTTAATTTTACGTAGTTTTAACTATAAATAGATTAATTGAGTTCTTGTTAAAATGAACAAAGGTATAAACATCGTACTGAAGTTTGTATTTTTCATTTTATTTAGATTTGAAATTATTAGGCAAAATTTACTGACTTCGGCAAACATCAGGTGAGTCTTCTGATATCTGGATTAATTGAGTTTTCGATTATCATTTTATAATGATTTTGAGGTGCACTACAATTATATTGTTGAAATGAATATGAAAATATGATATTATAAAGATGAGAATGATAGTATAAACGGCGTTCCGGCCGCTGAAAAACGATAAAGCATACCAGCGATGTGATGTAATAAGAGCGGCAAGTTACGGCCAGGTGACTAGGGAATGATCATTTCCACTGCGGGGTAGCTCTCCGAATTGCTGGTAGAATTGTTTATTTGTATATCATTCTAAAAATGGAAAGTGGATAATAACTCAGATATTTATGCACTCACACTAGTTTTACTAATGGATGTTGAACAATTTTAGGTGATACTTGAATGCATGGAGGAACTGGTAGTAGGAAAAAGATAATTTAAATTATTCATAGTTTTATTTGTAGTTGTTGTTTTTCAATTCTTGTATCTTGTCCTATTAAACACAGAGTTAGCAAGTTCTGAAGATTTTTGAAATGAGATCGCTGGGAATGTTTAAGAGAAGTGATTCCTTTTCAATGAATGATTTACTTTTGTTTCAAAATTAGAATGATTAAAATGAGATTGTATGGAAAATAAAGAAAGAAAGAGGTTACGGGTGGATTTTTAACTCACTGGCCAGTCACGGACGTCGTTCTTAGAAATGGATCGTGACAATCTGACCTTAGTGTTAAACATGAAAGTTGTAGGGTATATTTTTATCTAAATGGTGTTAAAATACCAAAAATTAAATCTACGTCTAAGTCTTTCAAAACGTTGTCGCAACTTTAAAACTAGCAATTAACAATTACCTAAAATTGGCTAAGTTTACGAGTGGCGTGTTATTTATGAAACTTGAGTATGTGAACCTTATATGAAGTTGGTGAGTAATTAGTGTATGAAATTGATACTTTTGATGAAATAAACTCATGTCGATGGTTCGATTCTATGTTACATAAATTATAGTTATGCTTCGCATGCTTGTACTTGATGCTTTAGCAAGCTGTACCATATGCCATATCATATATATGCTATGCTATGATTAATTGCATACGAGAAACATATTACACATCATGAGCATTCCTACATTTTAACTTGGTTTATCGGAGTCCTTTTGTATCTTTCAAATTGGGTTGAGTGACATGAAAATTATTTATTCAGTGATTGTAGATTTATGGCGTCCCTGGTTGTCATATTTGAAATGAAATAGAAGGTTTTAATTATAAAAGGGAGAATTAGGCACCATGGGTTCCTCACTAGCTTTAATTAGATTTTGGGATGATGCCTAACAAGCATCTAGTCCTTAATGTGGGACGGTTGGCCCGTATAAAGGTGGGTGATAAAAAATTAGGTGGCCCACCCCCACGCCGTTGTCATTGAGTAAAACAACTGAGGCATGTAGCCAAGGTGAGCATTTACCTTTCGCAACGAGGCCAGGATAGGTTAGGTGATCAATATACCATCAAGTCTACTATGTAATTCCCGGCGTGGAATTCATGCTATTATTTTGGATGTAAGCTGGGTTGGGCAACTGCATTGCATTCATCTGCATTATGCATTCACACAATTGTTCTTATATCTACTTACCCCATTGAATATGATAAATTGTTTGTCTATTTGCCCTTAAAATTTGTATTGGGTATTATACGATATGTATTGTAGGATATTTTATTGTGAGTTTGTTAGACGATTTAGGAAATTTACTTATGGGTTCCGGCTCATGGAATTCGTGCCATAGGTAAAGACGAAGAATTATTTGAAGAAGGCGGGCTCGTTGAAGGAGAAGATTTTGTGGAAGAGGGAGAGTGGCAGGAGCCAGCAGACCCCAACAGAGCCGCTTGAAGACGTAGGATATTTGCTTTTTGATCTTTTGTTCAGTTTTTCATGAACATATTGTAACTTTTGTTAAATTTTCTAGATGACTGTAATCCTTAAGTATTTTGAACAAATTCTTTTTTTCTGGGTAATTAAATGTAACATAAAAGAAAGAGAAAATTACATGTATATAAGGGGCATACCCCAGGCCTTACAAACCCAAACCCACAAAACAACACCAACTAGATAACCGAAAATAACAAGACCCAAAAAAGAGGCCTATACAGAGGAAACAAAAATCGCACAAATTCCAGCCCTGCACAAACCGAAGCTTCCCACAACCACCAGATAGACCTTGTATTCAAGATAAAAAAAGAACCAGGTAACTAAAAGGAAACAAGGACCAGGGCCCCTTCAAAATCGCATTAGCATGCCCCTCCAAAAATCGAGACAGGTTGTAGACCTATGGAAGGAAATCTTCAGCACCTAACAACCACAGCAGAACCTGTGCAAAGATAGATCATCCCATACAAAGAAAACCTGAGCAAAGATAACCTAACAGGAGCCCAACAGACACCTGGAGCACCATCCCATACAAAACTCGGGGAGGATAGCCCACCATGTGTAAACCGCAGCAGTAAGGAAACAAAAGCATGTAGTGAAGAAACTACATCAAAGCAAGCAACCGCAGTAACTTGCCTCACCAAACTTAACAGATCAAACCACAAGAGACCTAACCATGAAGAACAAACCAAAATAGCCCAAAGGAGAGCAGAAGGCCCCAGGCCTGTAAACAAAAATCGGCTAGAAACAGGCCAGCCGCAATAGACCCAAATATGAGCAAAGCAGAGCAAGCATCAACCGTGTGGAAACCAGCAAGCACTAACAAACCGCGGCAGCAGGGAGCTAAAATTCGCATAACCAAGCGAGAAGCAAACAGCAACATAATGAACAAGAAAAACAAACACCACTAACCCACTGATAACCAAACCAAAGTAGCAGGGAGGACACCAGAAACATCCAGCTGCCACCAAGGAAGGCCAAAACCACAACACCCAACAGTGAACCAGCAAGGAAGCATCACAAAACAAAACTATGGACAACCCCCATATATAGGAAAGAGAGCAATATACACAAGTCATATGAACAAGGGAGAAGGTTATGAGCAACCCTCATAGCTAGGAAGCAAAATAGTAGAACTACATAGAAAAGAAGCCAGCATCCTCATCGCCGGAATTTCTTCCGTTTGGGATAGGTGAAAGCATAAGACCTGAGATACATAAAGAATCCATGAGAGAGCCAAAAGGTGAAACACACGCACCCAGAGACCTCACACCCTCCACACATATGTATCACTCTACACTCCAACAAAGGAGATAGAAACAAAACTCACAGCCATTACTATCCAAGCCACTACACAAGAAACAAATGCAATTTATAATCGTTAGTAAAATTGCACATCACTCACTCAATATAGGAGGGCACTCACACTCCAAACAAAAGATCCCAAAACTCACAGTTCCTAAACCTTCCACGGAACCCTGCACAAAAACACACTTATAGGGAATATGGATTAGGAACCTCGCATACACTCGCTCAATATAGAGGAAACACTCAGCCCTCCAAGGAGGGGAAAGAGAAAACCTCACACACAACCATGCGTGACGACCAGGCTGCAACAAGTAATAAACAGTTAGGTAAAAGCATTATTGGAGAAAATATCCATCACCAAGCTCCAATCTTCCTGGATCTCCTTATTAGATTGGGATACAGGCACTCTCCTAATAGAGGAGAGCCTCTCTCTAATCATATCAGAGATATCCCTAAACACACCCTCCTAACCCTTCTTCTTGCCTTGAAATTTTCTAAGGTTATGCTTCTTCCAGATACAATAAACAGAGATGGACAGAGCCAATCTCCTAACGCTAGCACCTAGGGATTTACTAACAACCTTAGCGGCAAAAGAATCCCTCCAGGCCATCAACGAAATCTCAGTCCAACTAACCCTACATTTAACTAAAACCTTAGTCCAAATAGTCTTAGTAAAGGGGCAAACAAAGAAAAGATGATCATGAGACTAGACAGCCCTAGAACAAAGACAACAACTAGCATCACACTCAAGACCAAACATCCTAAGCCGCTCACCCGTTATGAGGCGACCCCTCACAGCAACCCAGAGGATAAAACTAACACGAGGAATGTGGTGTTTGAACCACACCAATTTACACCAAGACTGCGCAGGCTTATGGACCTGAATCTCCTCCCAAAGGGACCCAATCGAGAATTTATTGCCATTAAGGGCCCACTTGATACGATCACAACGGGATGCATCAGGAAAAAAGCTAACAGCCCTACACATCTCCAAAAGATCTAGCGTCATAGCAGAGTGCCATCTCCAGTGGTCACCAGCCACAATCTGCTTGACCTTAGCATCTAGGCCCATACCAGAGTCATACACAATCCTAGACCCCCTATCCTCAACCAAAGACCCCCAAGGATGCCAAGGGTCTAACCACAAGAAAGTATCATCACCATTACCAACCTCGTAAAGAAAAAAATGCTTGACCAACGGTTGAAGTTGGAGGATCTTCCTCCAGCACCAGGAGGCCAATTGCAGAATCTTAACAGCCCAAAAGGATTTACCACGAAGAACATTAGATTTAATCCACATACACCACAGGAACACACCCCCCCTCCCCTCCGTTAACAAGATCTAAATATGCTTGGCCACCGCAGCTTTATTTCATAGAACCAAGGATTTAATCCAAAGGCCACCCTCGTTATGAGGAATACACACCTCCTCCCAAGCAACTTTTGCACCAGATGACTTCATATTAGGACCACTCCACAAGAAAGCCCGAAGTAAACTCTCAACCTCACAGAACACTTTCTTGGGGAGGATAAACAAAGAGGACCGATAAACTTGCATGGAAAAAAAAAAGATCAACTCAACTGGACTCTACTAGCGTAAGAGAGAAACTTGCTAGTCAAAACCTAGATCCTACCAGCAATCCTATCAATGAGAGGTTTACAATCCCAGTATGTAAGCTTGGTAGTAATAAGGGGAATAAGGGGTACCCCTAGATACCTAACAGGAAGTGAGCCCTCACGTAAACCAAGAACATCCAAAATTTCCTGCTTCAAAACACTACCAACCCTAGAGAAATATATGTCACTTTTTTGGGGACTAGGGAAAAGACCAGACAGCCTCTGGAAATCATCCAAGACCTGCCGAATAACTCTAACAGAAGTAACCTCTGCCTTAGAGAAGACCATAAGGTCATCAACAAAGCAAAGGTGAACAATCCTGTTCTTCTCACACCTCCAATGGTAGTTAAACGGAGTCTCCCGCGTTCCCTTCTCAAACAGCCCAGCCAACACCTCCATAACCATAACAAAGAGATAGGGGGATAAGGGATCCCCCTGTCGAAAACCTTTCCTACCTCGAAAGAAACCTTTTAGCTCACCATTGATACTGATGGAGAAGCTAGGGAAAGTAATACACTCCTTGATCCAAGTAACCATTCTCTCCGGGAACCCCATGCACCTAAGAACCTCAATTATAAAATCCCAATGCACATTATCATAAGCTTTCATGATATCAACTTTAAGAGCACACCTGGGACCACGACTTTGCTTATGATAATCTCTAAAGAGCTCCTGAGATAGGAAAATATTGTCTGTAATCCTTTGCCCCTTAACAAAAGTTGATTAGGTAGGAGAAATAATCTCAGCCAGAGAGTCCTTAATCCTATTAGCAACGGTTTGAGAAATGCATTTGTAAATAGTGTTGCAATAGGAAATAGGCCTATACTCCTTAATGGAAGAAAGGCTAGGGACTTTAGGGATCAAGGCGATAAAGGTAGTGTTAATCTCCTGAAGGATATAACCAGAATCAAAGAAACTTTTAATCGCCCTAGTGACATCCTGACCCACAACGTCCCAGGCATCTTTGAAAAAACCAGCCGAGTAACCATCCAGACTAGGGGCTTTGTTAGTTTTAAGGGACCACATGGTAACATGGACCTTTTCCTCAGATACATCTCTCATCATACTAGCAACACTTTGAGGAGATACCTCTTAGTGATAAGCCCATCTAAATCCCTACTCCCAATCCTATCGACACTAGACTCCGTACCAAGCAGACCCTAGTAGTAGCCAATAATGTGCTTAGAGATAAGGTTTTTGTCAGTGAGAACCACCCCATCCTTTCCTGTAACAGAGGAAATATGAGACCTATTGCGTTGAAAGTTGGCAGATTTAAAGAAAAACTTGGAGTTTTGATCTCCCAGGTTAAGCCATTGAATTCTGGATTTTTATTTGAGAAAACTTTCTTCAGCCAGGACAAGATCAACAAAGGACTTAAAAGCCTCCTTCTTCTTATCATATAAGTCAATATCCTTAGGGGTCAAATCAAGCCGACGTTGGAGGTCCTCAAGGATAGCCCTCTGGTTGGCTACACAATTAGATATGTCGCTATACGAATCCTTATTAAGCTTTTTAAGCTGAGCTTTTAACAACCTCAACTTCTGACAGACCCTATACATTCCGACCTAGCAATAGAAGTGCCCCAAACATCCTTAACCAAAGGGAAGAATTTGGGGCTCTTAGCCCAGAAATCAAAATACTTAAACGGCTTCCTAGACTTAACTCTACCAACATCAATAACAATGTCAATACGATCATGGTCTGAGATACCAAGGAGTTCAAAGAAAGCACTAAATTGACCCATAGAAGTGATCTAAGCTTCATTAACAAGGGCTCGGTCAATCTTGGACTTGATAAAACTCTCACCCTGCTGATTGTTAAACCAAGTGAACTGGATACCATTGTATCTAAGGTCATCTAATTCAGCCACATACAGACACTCATTGAAATCATCCATATGAGCAGGCCATCTCCCACACCCACCAATGCGTTCATTAGGATACCGAATAGCATTAAAATCACCCAAAACCAACCAAGGGGAGCTAGTAAGGCCACATGCAAGGAAAACTATTTTATGCCATAGACTAAACCTCTCTACATGAGTATTCTGCCCATACACGAAGGTAATCCAAAAAGAGATTTTATCTTCCAAAAAAGTGGCCTTCCCATAGATCCATTGGTCCCCAAAATTAGTAGCGTGAAAGTTTACAAAAATAAGATCCCAACACACCCAAATGTGACCGAAAAGACCAAAGTCATAATTATTTGCAAAATCCTAGGCAGGAAAAGTTTTTTCAAAAATAAAACTAGCCTTATCTTTTTTAATCCTAGTTTCTTTTAAAGCAATTAATTTGGCCTGAGATGACCTAACAAAAAACTTTAATTCATTTTGTTTAAAGGTACTATTCAAATCCCGAATATTCCAAGAAGTAACAGACATATAAAAAAAGGGTTTAGGTGAGTAACCTTTTCTTCTTCTTCTTTCCACTCGTCTGCTTCTTTGACCTTAAGCCCTTGGGGAAAGGTGGGGCCTGCTCCTGTGCACTGTCTAGCTCATCCAAGGGAGTAAGGGGTTCCGTTTCAGTACCTTGTCCCACGAGAATGATCGGTTCCATCTCCAATGATGATTTGCTGCAGGTGAGAGGTGACCGACTAACAATGCTTGCATTCCCACTTCCTTTGTTGGCCTGAGGAGTTACTTCCAATGGGGGCTCCACCTGCTTCTCATGTTGAGTAGAGATATCATCAACGAATTGCTTCGGTGATAGAGGTCGAGCAACCACCATAGCCCCCTATTCTTGCTTGGGGAGAGCTTCACAACGAATGAGGTTAGGTGAAGAGGGCAAGTCCACTACCGGTTCTTCATTCTGGGGAGTACCTTCAGCAAAATCAACCTTCTTTTCCTTGTTTACCCAAGTCCATTCCTTGGGGATTTTCGCAGGTTTATAAAACTTGCAGTGCTTAATGTCATACCCAAAAGCCTTTTAGTGTTTACAGATCGCCGGAAGGCCTTGGTATTCCACACCAACGAGAACAAACTCTCCCTCGCACTTAATAGAGATGGAATGTAAAAGCGGCTTAGTTACGACGATTTCAACACAGGCCCGAGTATAAGAAATCCTTTGCTTGAAGTCTGTAGCTTTATCCATATACAGGGGAACTCCTAAAGATCTTGTGATGCGGCTTAAGCATTGTGGGTTCCAAGATTCAAGAGGTAGATCGTGTAATTTAACCTAAACAGGTATTCTTGAAATTGCTTCTTTAGCAAACTTGAAGCATTTCTTCCAACGTTATAAGATAATCAACTTACTTGAGAAATGCCAGGGACCCCTTTCCATAACTAAATTCATAGCATCCACACTCTTAAATTTGAAGAGGAAAAAACCTCTGGCATTGCCCAGCACATCCACTAGGCCATCTTGGTCCCATAGGGTTCTGATCGTGGCTCGCACAATGCCAAAAGGTAAGGCCGAGTCAAGAAAATAGCTCACAAGGCAATCCTCCCAGGTTTTATCATCAACAAAGGCACTGTCAATAGTTACCTCACCAGGCTGAGACTGGTCAGGTTCCACAAACTTCAGAGAGGCCCCAAAACTGCGGTTAGTAATAGGAGATGTCCTAGACGTTGACTGAGACATAATGTCAAACACTTTCTGTGCAAAAATATCACTGGCTTCCTCTACATCCTTGCGGCTGGGGCCTTTCATAACAATCGAAGCCCAAGACCTCTGGGAGGCTTTGAAATCACGCCTTCCCCCAAATCTCCCACCACCCCTATCATGAAGCATAGATCGGCCCCCACGACCTCGCGCAGGATGCACGAAGTTCGGGTCCTGAACAAAATTCCCATTTCCATCGAATATCCACCTGTACTATCGGTGAGCCACTTCCCTAGGCGAGATAACATCAATCTTAGGGCTCCCTACAACATCACACTGACTACGGCCCTCCTTGTGAGCAAGAACCTCCTTGATACAATCAATTTTTGCTTCTGCTAAACCCTTGTCGACTTGCGCCGCCCGAAGCAACAACTCATCATGGTCAATGTCTTCCTCTTCCTCAATATCCACAATGACATTTACAATCAGCTCAGAAGCTTCATTGCTTGCTCGAATGGTTGGAGGAGGAACTTTAGTCGAATTAAGCCCCTTCAGCCGTAACATACGAGCTTTTAGGGCTTCATACATTTTGGTGGTGAACGACTTCAGCCCCTTCTGGACACTTTGGACTTCGGCCTTGATCATGTCATCCACATTCGAAAGGACCGATTGTACTTTGTTAGCTTTGGAGAAAATCTCACTCAACTTTGGCAGAGAACCCAGCCCTCTTGGGGAAGACGGGCCAAAGCTACGAGCAGGGGATTTACCCTATTTCGAATCGAATACATTCATGGATGTAACGGGAGAGGACTCCCCTAAGTCAGATCTATTCATCGTAAAAACAGAGGAGTGGATCTAGGGTACAAGGTGGGTCGCGCTCACAATTGCACTTACAATTGCGCCAAAATCGCACATAGTTTTTTTCGGGTGTGCGCATCTTTCCTTTATTTTTGAACAAATTCTGAATCGTTAACGATGTATTAATTATCATATGTAATTATAAATATTCAGTTAGAATACGTTCCTTATTTATAGTTATATATGTCCCGACGTGCTCGAGAAATGGGGCGTCACACGTTACTTCTTGGGGCCTATGTGGCCGGGTTGATAGTAATGCTACACGGGTCTATACGCTCATCCGGCATCGGTTCTTATTTTCTTAAACCATGAGTTGGTGAAACATGAGAAATGTATATATATATGTATATGTGTGTTTGTGTGTGTGAGTGCATGCATGGGTCATGCGTGCATGTGTCGTTGAGAATTGTGATACTGTATATGTATATTTGAGTGTGCGTATGCGTGAGTTATGGTTTGGATGACTTGGAATGGGGTCAATGAAATAGAAGTAAATGATTAAGTGATGGGTTACTTTTTGAGTAAAGAAAACAGGTTATGTGAAATAGATTTACTCGTGAAAACGAGGTTAGTTTTTGGAAAACTTACGTGTTGTATTTCATATAATCATCCACGCATGTCATACATTCGTTCATCCTTAGTCTCTTTCCTACGAGCCTCGACTCATGTGGTTTAACAACATTTTAGGTGATAGCGGAAGGAAGGGCATGGATTGAGAAGTCCGATTTTGGGGACCACGTTATGGTGACGAGTAAGGTTACAGTTTATTGTGGGAGAAGTTTGTAAATGTAATTATTGTTCTGAATAATTGGGCTAATGTATTTTTTGGGTTGGAAATACTAGTGTTGTAAGGCCTTAGGGTCTTGATCTCATATTCTATATACATGCGAGTTCATCTTTAATGCTTAAATAAAATGTAATGACATTAAAACTTTGGTTTCCAAGTTTTCTTGAGTAAAAAGGGGTCATTTCTATATTAAATGTATGTTTTAACTTCATGTTTTTAATTTATGAAAACTATGTCTAAAGTATAAGGGATTTTGGTGCTTTTCCAACCTATAGAAAATTTCTACATTTTTGGAACCACTGCCCTTGGGTACCTCACCGCTCGAGCAGCCTCTACTGGGCAGTACTTTTTTGAAAATCTATTTTGGAAGTTTGCTTACGGTTTAAAAAGGGGGCCCACGCTTGCTTCGATTTTTTGATGAGGAAAAAGGAAATATTTTGGTTTATTTGGTTAACAAAGTTTAATCTTTTGATTTGACTTCGTGGTGAAGGCTCAAACTCGGGTTTTATTACCCTTTTTATCGTGGGATTTTATTGTTTGGAAACTGGGGCATTACAGGTTGGCATTAGAGCTATAGGTTTGAATACCTAGGAACTGTGGGAATGGATAATCCATTATGTGTGAGCTTGCATTGATGTGTGACATTTATGTATTGGTGTGCGAGCATGAAATTTCATAGATATAGTTGGCATTTGCATGCTATGTGATACTTGGGTATGGAGGTTGGAGCTTTGGGATGACGTGTCTTACTCCTGGGCGTCTGGTCAACTAGTTTGGGGTTCAAGTTAGAAGGGCGTTTGGTCGACATCCATTATAGCGAGAAATTTAAACGAGTTACTCAGATTGATGTGTCACTCCTAGAGATTCTCGTCGGTATGTGGATATGTGATTGTGTGTTGATATGATGTGATTAGGTGGTGAGTTGTGTGTTATTGGGGCTTTAGAAGGTTAAACTGAGTTTAACCTAGTTTGGGGTTGTAATGTCTGCCACGTAGGAGTTGTGTATGAGGGGCTATGACGAGTTATGGCCAGGATTAGGGCATGGGTATTGGAAGTGTGAACCGGTGGTCAGTGATTGTGGAGGGTGTAAGCTTGTGAGACGAGTATTGATTGATTAGAGTGTGTTGTACCCTTACAGATTAGGGGTGATTGTAGTTAGTTGCCCGTTGTGTGTTATGCTACTAATAGCCTGACGAGTAGGTATGGTAGAGTGTTTGAAACCTCTTGGAGGTTGTTTGTTGTGGTTAGATATGAGGTGTGGTTTTTGGCACGTTGAGAATTATGGGCATCATTAGCCGTTATATCTTGAGCCGTACTATGTCATGAGCCGTGTACCCCAAGATTGGGTATGAATGGGAGCATAGTGGATGGGAGCGTAATAATCTTCGGCCCAAGGTGTGTTAGAAAGGCTGAGCTTAGACAACGTTGGGGAGCATTCCTTACCCTCTGGGCTGTAGCGTGCTGCTGAGTCATGTTTCTTGACAAAGATCGAAAGTTATATGAGGAATGAGCAGGTGGCTTAGAAATGTTGTCGATGGATTGTTTATTGAGTGATGATCATGTTCATGTGATGAGGATTATACCTGAGGTGGTTATGATTTGATAAGCGATGATTTGAGATTATTTTGGAAGTTTCACGGAGTAGAGGTTTGTGGCTTGAATTATTATTCTCATGATTGGGAAACTAGGTGTAGTGCGGGACATTTGGTAAGTGTGAGTATGTGAGGCTGATAGAGCCTGAGATGAATGTTGTTAGTGTAGTTGACTCGGTCATCTTAGGACGATGTGTCGGTGAGAAGAGATCCCTTTAGGGGATGACGTTGGTGGTTTGTGACCTGGCGTACGGTCTGGAGATGGTGGTATCATTTGACCTAAAATTGGGAGGTAAGGTTCGTTTGATTTATGTCTTGGGTAGGCGTTTTCGTGTTCGAATGGCTATGTGCCTGGATAGAGCTACGGTATGAGTAGTCTCAGCTCTTTTGCGAGACGACGTGATCGCTTTAGTATTTCTTCCCTTACAAGTGTTAAGTGCATGGAATCTGAGAAATCGTGATAGGTGTTGGTGGTGTGGTTAACTCAGTTGCTTAGATGATGTATCATGAGTGTGATGTCCCTTGAAGGAATAGAAGTTGTTTATGTTTGAATCTGCAGTGTGGAGGTGGTTATGTTGTTTTGTCTTTGGAAGTAAAATGTAGAGCAAATAATTTCAGCGATATACTGTAATATTTTGGGTGGTCTAGGGTTGGCTGGCAAAAATCGTGGATCAAATGGGGTCATGTTGGTGTAGCATAATCTTTTAAAAAGAAATCTTGAGTTGACGTGAATGGGTAGTATTATGCCTTTATGGATGTCTGATGAAGGAACTATGGACGTACGAGGTGCTTCGTTTGGGTGTAGAAAAGTTAGTGGTATTCGATACGTATGAATGAAATTTGAACTTGAGGACTGAGTGTGACAAATAATATAATTATCGTGATTGGGGTCGACAATGTTTGTATGATGGAAGCCGATGTAAACTCAAGGATGGATGGATAGTGTTTTTTCGAACCGAGTACTTGATGGGTACCTAGGATGTGCTGTGTTGAGTGAGAGTTTTTGGTTGACCTTTTTCGTTTCCTGGGAGTAGAGAGAGCAATCTTGTGAACGGTTATCATATGTGAGTTGTTTTGTACTTGGTGGATGTGAATGTCGATGCCTTGATTGGTTCCTGGTTTGACTATTTTTTGAGAAGATGAAAATCTCTGTGGACCTTGTACCCTTCTCGTGATTCTTTGGGTGTGCCTTGTGTGCTCGTACCAATGTGATCGAAAGATTGCAGGATTGATTCCTCATAGTGTCTTGGGGAGGCTTGCTCATTCTACCCATGAATATGAGTGTTTGGATTTGTATGGGACTGTTGACATTCTTAGCTCTTGTCAGAATGAGATTTTTGCCGGAGTTTTGATGATCGTGTCATGCATCTAGTGTGGCTTTAGTAGCCCTGTATTGGATTTGGTTTGTGTTTTGTTGATGTTTGGGATTGCTCAGTTTGCTCAG
>JAULJZ010155165.1:15089-28737 GCA_032270985.1 Heliamphora pulchella
TCTAGTGTGGCTTTAGTAGCCCTGTATTGGATTTGGTTTGTGTTTTGTTGATGTTTGGGATTGCTCAGTTTGCTCAGAGTTGGTGGTTGGATGCCCATTCATGGTAAAGAGATAAGTTCTAGACAATCGGGTGGAGATTATCAAGAAAATGTGGCAAAGGTAGGGGTCACAAGAAATCTGGTATATGAAATGCCATCGTTGGTGTGACTAGTTTGGGCCAACATATTTGTCTGGTTTTAAACGGAATGATCTTGTCCGTATAGAGGAAGAGGTTTCTCGTAAAGATGCTTAGGTTCGATTGATGAGAGGCTGAGATAGGTTATGATCACATTGGTTTCGGTGAAGTCACGTGACAAGTTAGTGTCGGTACGTTGAAGGAGCAAGTGTATGCGTACGAGCACTGGAAGAGCAAAAGAATGGTATTCGAATTGAGTGGGGTGGTCCTCCTCTAGTCAGCTTTGGGTGGATTGAGTATTTGAGGATTTACGTGTAAGATGAAGCCGCTTAGTACAAGAGATGGGCCTTGGTTGGTTATTTGGTGGGAAAGGTATGGATAGGTTAAGTGGCGCCGATAAGTGATCAGAGAATCATGTGTGGTTGCTATCTAATGGAGGATTATCGTACATGTGGTATGGATGTGAAAGAAAGAGGTGAGGGTACATGCATGAACTGCCGAACGGTATAGTTGGTAATAGTCGGAGGTTCAATAACTGATTAAGCGTGCAATGTTACAGATTCAAAAGACCGATAAACACATTATGAGTATGGATAAATGTCAAATGGGATTCATTGTGATCGATAAGGGGTTAAATAGTTAACTGGGAGTCAATGGTTTAATGGTGAAACGTGGGGATACGTGTATGCGTTGTGTGGTGACGGGTGATGCGACTAGATATGGGTGGATAAGTATGCATCTGTGGAATGACTTGCCTATGTGGCGCATCGAGCCCAAGCGACTCCTCAAATTCATATGACTGTGTTGATCTTACCGGTTAGGACATTTGGGTGATAATCTCAAGTGCATGGAAATTTGACCTTGACAATGATGTGACACCCAATCTCTTCGTGGGATAAGAGTTGTGATTTGTGAGTCTCAGAATTGATTAAGGGTTGGTAAGGGTGAATGTGTGGAAGGAATGTTTGCAAATAGTGGGAAGAAAACGTATTTTTTGGTCTTCCGATGATCCGAGTGAGTTCCTTTCTCTTGAACAAGGTGTTTATTGTTTCTACTCAGAAATGAGCACCTCATTAGCTTTAGTGATAGCGTTTCTAACGTATGTAGAATGATAATGGGGCTTTGAATTTTATAGTCATGTGTTGATCGTGAAGGCTTGAACAAGATATCGGGTATGATACGTGTGAATCCTTGTGAGCAGTGCTAGGTTTGACGACGTGTGTTTGTTCTTATGGGGGTAATCCACTATATGTGTTTTGGTTTGGGGATGAACAAGATTACAGTCTTTACAATGGGAGTAGAATGTGTTGAAACCAGTTTCGGTTGTGGACTAGTTCTGTGTTACACGTGTAATCGCTCGAGTTGGTCATCTTCGGTGTAAGTTGTGTTTTGGTGCCTCAGTGGTTCAATTTGGGTCTCGGTCCGATAACCTTTAGATGGCCTTAGTGTTAGTAAAACCTTATTCGTAGAGGCAATCAATATAAATGTTTATCCTTTGGAAACATATTTGTGTAGCGGGATATCCCTTTCGGGGGTGTTAACACCTTTACCGGTAGACAGTGTTGCGGCGCTCCGCTAAAGATTGTTGGTGGTCGACGGAGAGGCAGTTGGCCCGAGTTCTGGTATTGAATTTCAGAGACAGAATTTCCTAAGTGAGGGAGAATGTAAGGACCCCGTCCCTTTTTATTTTTGAGAATTTAACTAAAACTTGTTTAGAGACCTCCTGTGAAATTGGGAAAAGTGTTAATTTTGAGAGATAATTAAAACTTTAATCATATAAGATGGATGATAAGGATCATGGGTTTGGTAGTGCTTGAGAACATCGTTGTGAGGTGTCTGGCTTATGTTCTAATTCAGTTTTGGTATCTTTGTTCGGGGTCCTCACCTAGCGTTGACTGCTCGAGCGGTGGGGAGCCCGCTCGAGCGGACAGGTGGCAGGGGGTTTTGAGTTAGGGGACCACTCGAGCGGTGGGAGTTCGGTCTAGTGGACTGTCAGCGAGCAGACTTTTTAAAAGTCACGTGTGGGCTCTTTTTTCCTTATTTTCTTCATTTCTCACTCTCTCTAGAGCACATGTGAGAGCTAGGGTTTGAGTTGGAGGACCTATGGAGCTCCCTTTGCTCCCCTTGGTGGTGATCTCTTGCTCCCCTCTCGATGGAATACCCAATGAAGGCTTAATCTTTGCGGTGGAGGTTCCTTCTCACCCTTTTGGGTTGGAGATTCTTGCAATTGGAGCTTACTAGAACCTTGAATTTTGAGTTTTGAGCGTATAAGAGGTAGGATCTAAGACTAATCTTGATCGTTGCATGGATATGTGTTGTATTATGTGGATTTTGCTTGAAAGCATAAAGAAAATATGTTTTTAAAACCCTAGGGTGGGGTTTGATGTTAAATAAGGTTGGATCTTGAGCTTTTGGATGATTTGTAGTAAATATATCATGATAACACCGTTGGAGAACAATGAACATGTGATTCTAGAAAGGTTAGAGTTTGTTTTGAGTGAAAATCATGGAAAATGGGGTTTTTTGAGGTTGTTGGGTCTTAACGTTGAAATTGAATGAAATTTTGGACCATTAGGGGTTGTATTAGCCGAATTAAATATGAATGTCTTTCGATTTCTACGAAACATGAAAACCTAGGGGTGTCAGGTTTGGGATTTCATATAAATCCATTGAATTGATAAGTATAATGATGAAAGATGCTGACTTGCTGTTTTAACCAATTAAGACCGGATAATGTGAAGTTCATGAAATTGAGAATGTGTACCATTGTTATTAACTCCATGTGTGAGTTGGGTGTTGCCGAGAGGAACCAGGTTTAACGGTTGGACCCGCGTGTATTGTATAGCGTATAAGTTTGAGTGTGTTGCGTTTGACGAGAGGAACCATTGTTGGCCTGGACTCGTGTTTGAGAACGTGTTTAATTGTTATTAATTATAATGGTATGGGTTTAGCGAGAGGAATCATTTGGGTTGGACTCACGCGTGTGTGTTGTGATATGATATATCAAAAAGGACCGATTTTGTGATTTAAGGATCATTTAAGTTGGGCACGAGTTGCTCCACAGTGAAAGATCGAAAAACTACGCCGATTGGGTTCTCTACCCACTGGCTAATGAACTGGGAAAGGATGTTAGTTGTGTCGGGGTATAGAATGTCCCGTTACTTCTTGGGGCTTGTGTGGCCAAGTTAATAGTAACGCTACACGGGTCTATACGCTCGTCTGGCGTCAGTTCCTATTTTCTTAAACCATGAGTTGGTGAAACATGAGAAATGTATATATATATATATATATGTGCGAGTGCATGCGTGGGTCTTGCGTGCATGCGTGCGTCGTTGAGAATTGTGATACTGTATATGTATATGCGAGTGTGCATATGCGTGAGTTATGGTGGATGACTTGGAATGGGGTCAATGAAATGGAAGTAAATGATTATGTGACGGGTTACTTTTTTAGTAAAGAAAATCGGTCATGTGAAATAGATTTACTGATGGAAAACGAGGTTAGTTTTTGAAAAACTTACGTACTGTATTTCATATAATCATCCTCGCATGTCATGCATTCGTTCATCCTTTGCCTTTTTTCTACGAGCCTCGGCTCATGTGGTTTAATAACATTTCAGGAGATAGCAAAAGGAAGGCCATGGATTAAAAAGTCCAGTTTTGGAGACCACGTTATGGTGACGAGTAGGGTTATAGTTTATTGTGGGAGAAGTTTGTAAATGTAATTATTGTTCTGAATAGTTGGGCTAATGTATTTTCTGGGTTGGAAAAACTAGTGTTGTAAGGCCTTAAGGTCATGATCTCATATTCTGTATGCATGCGAGGATGTGGGTTCATCTTTCGTGCTTGAATAAAATGTAATGACATTAAAACTTTGGTTTCCAAGTTTTCCTGAGTAAAAAGGGGTCATTTCTATATTAAATGTATGTTTTAACTTTATGTTTTTAGTTTATGAAAACTATGTTTAAAGTATAAGGGATTTTGGTGCTTTTCCAACCTATAGAAAATTTCTAGATTTTTGTAGTTTCCCTCGGGTACCTCACCGCTCGAGCGGTAGAGGGTCCACTCGAGCGGCCTCTGTTGGGCGGTACTTTTTTGAAAATTTATTTTGGAAGTTTGCTTACTATTTAAAAAGGGGGCCCATGTTTGCTTCAACTTTTTGATGAGGAAAAAGGAAATATTTTGGTTTATTTGATTAACAAAGTTTAATCTTTTGATTTGGCTTCGTGGTGAAGGCTCAAACTTGGGTTTTATTATCCTTTTTATCGTGGGGTTTTATCGTTTGGAAATCGGGATGTTACAGGCTGTGGGTCTAATTTTTGGGTATGTTTTAGTTTAAGGTGTCCACTACAAATTTCATGTTTTGTGCTAAGACTAGTTATTTGGAGCAAGTTGATAATTTTGGTCATTTTATAAAATGGGTTCAGTCAGCATTAAAAGGTTCAACATAACTTATTTTCAACAAAGAAGGCACAAGACCTTTGGGGGACCATCTGAGGGTATATAGGGCTGGTTTTTTGTCAGTATATAGTTTAATATGTTAGCTACATTTTTCATAAAAACCACTTTTGGATTTGGTCATTAAAAACATAGGTTTTTGGTCTTACAAAAACATGCGATAGAGAGCTTTGTCAGTTATAGATTCACAACAGTGACTTTGAGAAGGGTTTTGACCTATCCAAACTTCATAGTTTAGGCTTCTTTTCGGTGGACAGCAAGATAAACATATTTTCTACAAGTTTTACGTTTTAACCTAAGATCGGTTCTCACTCTAACCTAGGGTTTTTATGTCTGCAATACAGAGTGGTCAAAATCTCACACTCTTTAGTAAAAATTGTGTATCTTGAGTTCTATCCAATGAAATCACTTCAAAATAATTTTGTATAAAAGCTAACGGAAAAATCTAGATCTGGACATAAAAATAACACTTAGATAATTTTTCTACAATTAGTTATGATAGTTCAAAATTTGCAGCAGAAAGTTAGAATACACAAAAAATTAGGCCCTTTAGGGTTTTGGTGCCTTATCTCAAGATATGTTTAGATTTAGTTTCTTTTCTTTGCATGCTTGTACTTTATACTTACATATCAAAGTTCCAGAAAATGTACAAGTCACTAAACTCAAAAATAATCACATACAACCATATCCAACAATCAATCAAACATAAACATCCCTTATTTTGGCTCTCCAACGCATTTTTGATAAATTTTTAGATTTTTATTCTTAGAGGTGTTCATAGAAATAGGTTGAGGGATATTTTGTAAGAGAATAACAGAGGGTTTTAAGAAGTTCACTTACCTTAGAAAGAGTAGACAATGGTGGAAGGTAGACTAGGACTTGGCTTTGTAGTATAACACATTGGATCCTCCTCCTTATTTCTTCCTTCTTTCTCTCCTGTCTTAGAACACTTAAGATATCTGTTTCTAAACTTTCTCTCTCTCACTATGTTGCACGAAAATGAGGAGGACAATGAGAGATATAAGGTTTTATTTATAGAAATTTTAGTAATATATTTAATAATTAAGGTGTAAGTATTTTTTTAAATTTTTTAAACTTTGATTGGTTGCATGGGAGGTGAAATGCTTTTGAGACTTACACAAATCAGATATGGCAGCTAGGGATTTCGTCTAGGGGCTGTTTTGGGCAGACCAAAATCTATTTTGCATTAAATTGGGATTTAAATTATGTTTTGGTACAATTTTGTGTGAGAAAATGCCTAAAATATTAATTTTGTGCATTTTTTGGGTGCCTTTTCCTACTAAAACCTATTATTTTAGTGTGTTTTTGATAAATTTAGTATTTTCATGAATTTTCATAATTTTTGTAGCAATTAATTAAATAAATGTAGGCTTTTAAGTCAAATTAAGCTAGTTTGACAAGAATTGACTTTTTAACTTATTTATTATGTAGGGACTTTAAATAATGATTTGTTTGCTTTTGTTGACCTATATTATTATATTATTATGTATATTACTTATTTAAAAAGTCTTAGATCACAATAATGATTAATTTATACAACTTTTTCTCATTTTTAAGCTTAAAAGGGCAAAAAGTGACTTTTTATGCACTAATCCCAATGTGGCCAGCCATGCAAGGGCATTTTTATCATTTTTATTGTTATTTTTTTTGTTATTTAATTGTATCTAAATATCTAATTTAGGGTATTCATGTGTCAAAATTTAAATTTTTAAGACTTTTTGCTGTACTAGGGGCAAAACGGTTATTTTACTCTAATTATAAAAATTTTGATTTTGGAGTTTATATTTTGTGTTATTTACTTAATTTAAGATGTTAGGAGTCTCGTTTGAGTATTAGGGTTTTGCCTCTTGAGTATTTGGTCTTCTTTAGAATTTTCGGATCGAATTAGGGTTTCGAGTTGAGTTAGGATTTCATTCTTCCAGCGACCTAAGATTTCGTCGGCTAACCGTCGCTAATACTATGCTTTGGACTGGGTCTTTACACGGGTCATTATTAACCGGTTTGGGCTTAACATATTTTGGCCATACTTAAAAAAAATTTTGGGTTTAAATTCATGGACCATAATTATAATTCTTCTTGGGCTAAATTAGTTGGATTTAATTAAAAGAGTTGGGCTTTGTAATTTTATTTGGGCCCTATTTCTAATCTTTTTTATGATCCATGATTTTTTTGGGTCAAGTGGTAGGATTGTGATCCTATGATTTTACGTGGTTGTAGGGTTTTAATTTTTATTTTTTTTATATCAGCTGTCCTCAAGGGTTCGGGGTTTAAATCTTGTGTCTTAGTGTTTTGTTCTTGCTTGATTAAAAAATTGTGTAAAATTACACTTGAGTTCAGTTTGTCTTTTTTGTAATTTCTCTATCTTATTGGATTAACTTATAAGTTTATAATTGTTTATGATTTTCGATTTATAGAATTCAATGTTAGAGAATTCTATATTATGTAGGGTTTTACTTTGAATCTTAGGATTTTGTTCTCGTCCTAACCTAATTTTGGAGTTCTAGTCTTTGTGGATTTTCGTTGCTAATTCCCGTAATCTGAAATCGGGTACTTTTGTATATATTTATTCATGAGTTAATGTCTGTTGTAGAAAATGGATGAGGGTTACCTTAGAGACTTTCGTGCAGATAGAGAGAATTGAGGGACTTGCGTATAATTTGTTAGGACTAAGATTATTGATGACTTCTAGAGTGATTATGGGAGAATTTTATGGTGTTTTCATAATAGGTGTGTATCTTAGTATGGATTTATCAATTGTAGGGTGTCTTGGGGCTAAAAGTGTAATTATCTAAAAGTTTGGGGTTAAACGTGAAATTATGAAATATCAAGCTTTTGCGTATATTTTCTTCTTAATTATTGAGTTGGCAGTTAGCTTTCCTATTCATTAGACTTAGAGCCTTGTTATTTATGTACATCTTCGACTTAGGTCATTTTTTGAAATTTTGTTATTGTTCTTGGATCAAATTATAATTCTCCATTTTTTGGAGGTTCTAGGATTAAGATATGTCTTTTCTTTTTTAGGATTTTCAATTTCGAGATCTGGTTCTATGCTTAATCCTTCAAAATTTTTGCTCTTGATCTAACCCTAATTTAAAAATCTAATTTCAGTTGATTTAATGTTCTCAATCTAGAGGCTTAAAAATCGGGTCATTACAATAGCCTTCTCTAAAACTATCATGAGAATTAAGATTGAACGGTTAACCACTAGTAGCACTAACCTATGCCTATGTCCAGTATCATTACCATATGTATGACATGTTGAATTTCGACCAAAGAGATCCAATTCAAGGCCTAGTCCACTAAGATTCCTTTAGAAAGAGACTATTAACACTAAGCATAAATTCAAGTTCAAAAGACATCTATGCCCATTGTATGGTATTATGCCGCCCAAATTTTACATATACATATATATTGTTAAATTGAAATTTTGAAACTTATGGGGACAATCAGAAATTATTAGAATTTTCAAAATCTAAATTATTTCAAATGAGAAGTTGTGGTTAACAATTCAAGTTAAAAGATGTTTTTAATGGACATGTAGCACTTAGATGGTTATCCATTGAGATCTACCCACATTTCATTATAATGTCTTAATATTCTATAGCGACCTGGTACGCACGCGTTTTATTAATTAGAGCAATTTTTTTTTGGGTAATTAAAAGTATTATAAAAAGAAAGAAAAAAAAATACACGAATACAAGGGGCAACCCCCAGGCCTTACACACCCCCACCAAGAAACAAAGCCAGAAGCAACCAAAAAACAGGCTTTAGGATTAGCTATATACTAAACAACAACAAAAAGATATGAACCAAGCAGCTTGCTAGCCAAAAATTGTACACAACTGTAGCAAAGTAGGAAAAAAAACACACAACCGCAGAAACTCACTTCCACCAATATAACAAAGTAGGTAACCCCAAAAAACCAAACCAAAAGATATGAACATGGCCAAAACATGAACATGGATCAGCACCCTGCCCAAGAACAGCTGCACCAAACTGCCAGTAGCCAGCCAGAAAAACCAGCCGCAAAGCCAAACAAGACAGCAACCATGTAAACAAGAACGCAGCAACAGAAAAAAACCAAACACACCCACCCAAGCACGAACAAGACTAAACACACACACCCAAAACACACGCACCCGGACCCCTGCACAAGCCGCAGGGGGAAGGCTTTAGACACAGCTGAGATATAAACTGGGAGAAGGATAACCTCTAAGCAAACCCAAGAAGCAGATAGTAAAAAACAAAATTAAACTAGGCAGGACAAAAGGATAGTCCACCAACTATTAAACAGAACTAGCAAGTCCAGGATTAACAAAAAAAAAACAAAAAACAAAAGCAGCTGATAGCAGGCCCCATCGAAACACACAGGCATTTTCTCCAATCAAGGATCAATAACCGAAATATGTTAAGAGAGACAGCAGCAACCAGACACCTCACAGGCGAGGGTGGGACTTCTTCCTCTTGGGATATGAAAAAACCAGAGACCTGAAGAGACAAGAGATTGTAAGAAATAGGAAGAAAAAACAACACATGCACCCATGTAAGAGGCCTCACACACTCCACACAAACTGTGTCACTCTACCCTCCAAAGAGGAGATAGAAGCAAATCTCTCAACAGGCGAGGACATAGCCATCTAGGGATGGCACCCAAAGGGGAGGCAGCACCCCACACACCACTGCAGCTACACAAGGAGCAAACACAAGTAATAATGTTCGCAACCTCACTACACTCACTCAATGTGTTTCACTCCACACTCCAACAAAAATTCCCAAAACTCACTACTCCTTAGAGCTTCCAAGCTAATTTGCATAAAGAAACTAGCAGGAGTAATGATTAGAAACAAAATCACCGCACACTCAAGATGAAAAGCCCACAGCATACCAAAAGATATCTAAACCCCAAAAGCAAGTTTGCCTTCCCATGCGAAGGATAAAAGCAGATCAACAATTAGTTTCAAGAATATCTGGAGGAACACCCCACTCCTCTTGAATAGCCCTATTGGTAGGAGAATTAGGAAACTTACGATTAGAGGAAATCCTACCCCTAATAAGCTTACAGATCTCCTTAAACGCAATCTCACACCGGCAAACTTTACCTTGAAACTTTCTCAAGTTACGCTCTTTCCAAATACAATATATAGTTATAGAAAGAGCCAGCCGATGAACCAGAGAGCTCAGGGCCGACCCACCTCCACCACTAGCAAATTTAGTCCACCAAGCTTTCTAGGATGGCTCAGACCAACCAAGCTTGCACTTGTTCAGAACCCAAGACCAAACCTGATTAGCATAATTGCACTGGAAGAAAAAATGGTCATGGAACTCCTCAAAACCAGTACACAAACTACAACTATAGTCACACGCTATTCCAAAAAACCTAAGCCTATCACCAGTATTAAGCCTCTCCCTGATAGTCAACCAAAGGATAAAGCTAACTTAAGGGATATGTTGCTTAAACCAAACAATGTTACGCCAACTAGGCATGGGTGTACGCTCACGAATCGCCTCCCATAATGAACCAATTGAAAACTTCCCACAATTAGAGCAATTTAACATTAATAGAATTGATTTATGAGGATAAATATTGCATATTGTGTGCGGTTGTCTTGGGAGGAGATCCCGGGATATTAGCCAGTAATTTATTCATTGATGTCAAAAAAAAATTGGAATAAAGTAATTAGAGTGTCAATCTGATTTGAAATTTGAGAATTCTAGAAAATTCATGACAAAACAAGAAAAGAATAAAATAAAAACAATACTATAAGTGTGTGTGTGGTGGAAGCTTCTAGGCATTTCAAGAAAAAGGCAAAGGTAAAGAATATATATACAAAATAAAGCCTTCCCCGTGACCCACGTACAATCCTCCCTCGCTTGTTGATGCCGAACCCTATTTTGATTTCTTTGTTTCGTTGTGTTGTGATTTGAGAAGATGGGAGAACGTTCTAAAGGGTTGGAAATTAGAATAAAACTACCAAAGCCCTAAAATCCCCTCCCACGGCCAGCGCCTATCCCCTTTCTTCTCTCCTTGTGGTTTGTTTTTAAATTTTTTGCTTCCGTGGAACAAGTAAGGCTCGAACCCTAACCATCTCTCAGAAATTGATCAAGCGACCATCAAAATTGGAAGTGACAGAGTGGGATTCAAGCCACCCTAAATTAGGAGACAAAATCCATTGGTGGCTGAACCTATGGTTTTTGGAGTTTGGCGCAATTCGATGTTGTGAGGCTTCGACAAGTAGGATTTAGACTAATTTTAGTGGTTTGCTTTGATTTGAGTTGATTTTGGTTATTAACTCTAGGAAACCCTAACGATCTAAGTGATTAAGCAAAATTCTAACAAATTGGTGGAATGTTGGGGTTGAATTTTATACTAATTGTTTGACCTATTGGAATTGGAATAAAGTGGTAACTATGGTGGTGTTACTAAAAAATTGTTGGGTTAGAGAGTTAGAGCCAAGGTTTAACTTGAGATTGAGAGGTTTTCGTAAAAATCTAGTTAACTTACGTGTAATTGATTTAATTTGTGACTATTGGATAAGAAGTTAGAATGTGGGATATGTAATGAGAGGTTTCAACTATGTAGCTTATTAATTTATGAATTGAAAATTAAATTCAAGTTTAGTTGACAAGATTTAGGTACTAATGAGTATATAGCTTGAGTTAAGTAATTGGTTTTATTTAAATTCATAGAGAAGGAACAAGATTGGGGGAATATTATGAGTCTAAGTTAATTGTGATTGGCGATTTAACTTTAGAGTTCAATGGCAAGGTTTGAGTGATGTACTAAAATCCTAATGAGATCTTGAAAGGTTTGATTTAGTTTCCTATTAGTTTGAAGGGAATGACAAAATGGGAGTGCCTTGTAATTAATATGGATTGGTGACAAAATTTTAATAGTTGGTGTCACGTCCCAAACTCTGGGTCATGTGAAACACCCACAAACAACCATACAAAGCTGAAAAGTAACACCCAACCCGATGTTTTATTCTCAAAATACAAGCGTACATGCATTAAATATATTGCTCGCAGGTTTACAATACATGGTCCAGAACCAAAACATGCAAAACATACTTGATCCATACAAAACAAAAAGAGAAGACTGCAGCTCTTCTGCCCCAATTAGCTCCTCCCGATCAACCTGCGTGACCGTATGCACATGAAAAAATATTTCAAATCTCACACTGTGAGCCAAAACTCAGTAAAAACTATACAAACTTGAAATAAAAGCTAAACATGCTAGTTGAGTAATATGTTTGTTACGACTTGCCCGAGCCCAAAAAACAAAATGATTTGAAAATTCGACTCACGCGAACCTTGAAAACAATTTGAAAATAATTATATATATATACATATATGCTACACTGCTTCATAAATAAATACCTCAACTCTCACGAACCCCACCTGCAACACAGATATATATATCGACCCTCACGAACCCCACATACAACACCTGTAACCTACACTACGCCACACATGTATCCACACAACACAACACATGCAACCCTCACGACTCACACAACCCACGCAACATATGCGACACATACAGCCCACGCAGAACACGCTACACTTGCAACCCGCACAACACATCACATGCAACCCAACATGCAGTTTTTTGCTCTCTTTCAAGCTTCAAAACGATTTTCATGATTCACATGCAATCCATACCACCTTCTCAGGCTTTCACCGAAGGACCGCAGTCTCATCTAACGCACCTTCTCGGACTTTCGCCGAAGGATCGCAGTCCCATCTAATGCACCTTCTCGGGCTTTCATTGAAGGACCGCAGTCCCATCTAATGCATTGTTAGCTAGAGCTAACATTCACCGAACCATCTTCTCGAGCTTTCACTGAAGGACCACAGTCCCATCTAATACATTGTTAGCCAGAGTTAACATTCATCTAACCATTTTCTTGGGCTTTCACCAAAGGACCATAGCCCCATCTAATGCATTGTTAACCAAAGTTAACATTCATCTAACCATCTTCTCGGGCTTCCACCGAAGGACTGCAGCCCCATCTAATGCGTTATTAACGAGAGTTAACATATGTAACACAAGCAACCAACGCAACACATGCATAAATAAAACTAAACTTTTGGATTCACTAAGACCATATATTCGTCCTATAACATGCATGAATAAAACTAGAGTTTTAAATGCACAAAACCACGTATAACACTATATTTCACATACTGACATCATGTGCCACATAACCCATCACGACATCACATGCCACACAACCGACACGACACCACATGCCACACAACCGACATCCACTCACATGGATGACCCATCCACTCATCCGGATGACCAACAATCTACCAAATAGAACCTAACCCGAAGGCCAACTCTAAACCTCCCACAACACGATTTTCATAAATGTTTTCACAAATACCATCTTTTCCCAAAACTCACTTTTTAAAAAAAGAACAACACACTCAAACATGTCTTGCACCCAACGATGTACAAACACCACGCACATAACCATGCTCCAAGACCTTGCATCTAAGCATGCACCCATACCTCGTATTTAACCATGCACCAACTCCTTGCATCTAACCATGCACCAACAACTCAATTAATAAAACCACGTCACCCTCGAGGACAACAACAAAACAAAAATGAACCCCCAAGGCCACAACACGGCCTCCCAAAACAACCCAAACTGTCCCAACAGGACATCAGTCGACTGAACCCCATAATTTAGTCGACTGGAAACCTACTGAAAGAAGAACAGAAAAACCCAAATCCAGGTCAGTCGACTGAATCCTCACCCGTAGTTGTAGACACCCCAATTTGACCCCACTTAATCTTAGGCGAATCCGATGATGAAAACAGGTGGAATAGTGCTTCAGTACGATCCTCAGGAAGTGATCCAAGCTCGGTATTTGAACCCAGTCATCAAAAACCTTTAAAATTTTTGAAACCAATGAAATTGTACCAAACCATCGATAACTTGTTGTCTAAGTCATTGCCAGAAGTGGCGACCGCCATGTTCAT
>JAULJZ010155176.1:0-28727 GCA_032270985.1 Heliamphora pulchella
AAGTCGATTTCATGGATGTTTGAAAAGCTAGAGTTTGTGGGTCTAAAGGTTTTTGGCTTTCAAAAAGTAGGATTCTTCTCCTACATACTTCTTTGTGATATATATGCAAGAAATTACATTCTATTTCATGTATTGTAGTGAAAATCATTTGGGTTTGAAACCCTAGGTTGGATGTGTATGGTCTTGTTGGAATTTAACTTGTTTTTGTTGAAATATAATGATGATGGAAGTAAAAGGAGTGTTTATATTGTGTTTTTAATCATGGAGTTTATGGATTTGCACTATTTGAGGATTGTGGATTTAAGTGTGAGGTTAACTAGAAATTTGGTTAGGATTTGACATCTTAGAGATATGATTTGGGTTAATATTTGACAAATTGTGCATAAATTAGGTTTTTGATTAAAAATCTTGTTGATGTGGAAAAATTGGGGGATTCCCATTTAAATTGATTTTGAGTACCAAATTGTGGAAACTTGAGTTAATGAATTTAATTTTGGAGAAATTGAATTGTTGACTATGTAGTGAATACATGTGTAATTAGGTAAAAATCATGTGAAATAGTTAAGAGACCAATATTATTGAGCAATTATGTTGTAAATATTGAGATAGATTTTGAATTAAGGTGAGCTCGACTAGCTCCTCAGTAAAAGACCGAAAACTTGCGCAAGAATAGGTGCTTGATTTCCTCGGTTTAATATTCGAAAACGTGGTGAGGTGCCCTGTCCTTTCGGATGATGTTCCCAAAAAGGTGTGCAAATGTGTGTGGTAATAGGCGTTAAGCCAATGTGATGTGATCGGATTATATATCTAAATGATTAATTGAGTTATGATGGAATGTTATGGATTGAATTGTGGGAATTTATTAAAATTGTATTGTATTAAAAGGGGGGCATTCTTTGGGCTTGGGGAGCATTGATATAGAAAAATTCCTTACATATTGAGCATATTTTATATAGGTTTCTAGAATCTTATTGAGTCTCGGCTCACGCTGTTTGTATAACCGTTTTTTAGGTGCTAATGATGAACCCATGCCATGATGGAAGTTATCATGTTTTGATGTTTTGTTTTTCTTTTGGATTGTTTGGAGGTGTTGGATCAGTGTATATTTTGTAAATTGTAACAGGAAAATGTAACTAGAATTTGGAAGGTGATTGAATATGTAGTTATGTTCTTGGGAGGTTGAACTTTATGAATTCTTGGGTTGTAAGGCTTTAAGGCCAAGTTCTTATGTAATTAAATATATTTAGATAATGTGCACCTTCATGGAGAGGTTTTTGAATTCAATTTTGATGAACTCTTATGTTTTTTGATGAAGGTTTGAGTTGAGTCCTTTTTTAAAGGTATTGGGTTCCTTTCATATTAAATTCCATGTTTTTTCCAAGCTTCTTTTATGACTTTTTGTATGAAAATAAGTTTAGTTGAGTGTTGAGATTTTAAAAGTTTGAAAAAAATATATTTTCAAGGTACCAGACGGATCAAGTGGTTTTTAAACCGATCGATCGATCTTGGTAAGACCTCGATTTCTCTGTTATAGGTTTAAAAAAGCAGCGAACAGCAAAAGATCGATCGATCGGTCTGTTACGCTGTCTGAAAATTATTTTATTTAAATGTATGTATCTTCCTCATCCGAAATCTGAATCAGGTCATTCTTATGTTTAAATTGAAACCCCGAAAGTCTTCTTTTCAATGGTTCTAACGTCATATAAATATTATTTTTGTAGAAAGCATTATGGAAAAAATAGTGAAGGTATGTTTGTTTTCATTAACCGTTTTCACACATTTTTGTCGAACTTCTTGGGAAACGTCATTTTTATTATTGTGGGACCTTTTCAACAAATCCCTTAATCCTTGGGCTATATATACCTCTTTAATCCCAAATCTTTATGTCTTGAATTTAGGGGGGTGACAGTTCATGAGCTTGCTATACTTCTATCTACAAACTCAGTAATCTTAGATTTTCACGCTCTTAGATTTTTATTCGTGGTTTTTCTCTGTTAGGTTGGCCTCTTGTCAACTTTGTGGTTTTTTGTTCTTATTGAGGAAGTTTAACGCATTTTTATGGGAGTTTTTTTTTCTTTAGATATTATTCTTTCTCTTTATATATAAAATTTTTTCTCTTTGCCGATTAAAAAAAGGGGATATTTAGTTATCAATAATTTTAGGAATATAAACGATAACAAAAAAATACATTCTGGCCATTGATATGCATATGAAATCCACACATTTGTGGGTTCCACATGCATATCAATGACCAAAATTTATTTTATGTGACTTTTGTGGTTGGAATTGTGTATTGAGTATTTTTCTTCAATTATAGATGAAATAAGGGATAATTGAGCAGAGGATGTGGCGTGTTTGGTGTTATAATATTTAGACCTGATAGAAAGAAAATGATATAAGTGAAAATATTAGAAATAAAAAATCTTGAATTACTCATGTGAAATTTGGCATGCTGATTAAGATTCCTCTCTTTCCCATGGACTCTTAAAGGATTTTTCCAAATTTATTCATTTGGACCATGAAACAGGCAATTTTATTTACTTAACTTTTTACGTAAAAGGTAAATTGTAATTTTGTAATTTCTATTTTAATTGCAGTGTCTTAAATTCTTTGTTTCTGCTAAGGCCTTTTGTAGTTTAATGGCATTGTCCCAATTTCTCGTAGTGGAGGTTTCGTTTTGAGCTCCATTGTGGGCGATTAGAAGTAATCCCCATTGTAACTACCTAAGTAAACTATTAGCCCAATAATTTGAATAAAAAAACCTAACAATACGGCCTAAAAATTTAAACTCAAATTATTAGTAGTAGCCTACAGGTTTCTTTATGTATCAAACTTATTTTCTATCTCCCACCGATGTGGAATGAGGCGTCATAATATTCCCTACTCAAACACGTGACGTCCTCGTCGCGTGACTCAAGTTCTTTTCCTTGGTTGCGATGTAGATAGTAGCTCATTAGCAAACACAGAGTAGCCCAATAGGGTGCACATGGTATACGACACCGGGGTCTCTACGCCTCTCTAGAGCCTATATATATTGATCTATCCACACTACTACTGAACCCTACACGGGAATCAGGGTTGACTCTGATACCATTTGTAACGATCTAAGTGAACTGGTCTAATTATTTGGGGTGTTTGGCAAAACTATTGTTAGTAACTTTTAGTTTTCTACTACTAATTTTAATTATAAGCTACTGTAAACGTGTATATTGTTATTGTTATAATATTTATTTTATAGATAGTTTAGTCTTTTTGGTTAATAGAGTTTTATAGATAGTTTAGTCTTTTTGGTTAATAGAGTTAGCCTATATAATTCATTTGTTAATTTTGTATTAATTAACTTTTATTTTAGTAATAACATAATAGTAATATTTTTGGCTCCTCCAAACTTACATGGCATCAGAGCAGGTGTGAACCCTAGTCGCCGCCGCCGTCAAAACCCTATTCATCGCCACCGTCGTCGTTAGAACCCTAGTCGTTGGTTGAGCAACCAATTTAGATCGGAACCCTAGCCATTGTTTCTCCCCGTCAGACTCATCCTCTTGTCGTCGAAGCTCGGTGGACCCCTTTGCACTTTCTCATCTCTGGTTAATCTCGCAACTCTCGGTGGACCCATCCTCTTCACCTGCGACTCTCGCCAGACTGATTTTCCTCACCGTCAAAACTCGTTCTCGTCGGACTGGTTCTCCTCGTCGTCAAACCTTGCCGAAAATTTTCTACCTCGCCGTCTAAACTCGCTCTCGCCGGACTGGTTCTTTTCTGTTGATCTCTCTCGCCGGACTGGTTCTCTATTGATCATCAATCAATTCTTTGATCAGTTAAGCCCTTGATCTCTCTCTTCTGTGACCGAGTGTTTGAGGTTTAATTATTTTATACTTTTCTCTACTCATATTATTAATCAGGGATTTATTGAATCTCAACATGTCTGAAGTTAAGATGCATGCTATTAGTATTCGGTTGACCAGTGACAACTATTTCTATTAGTTTAGTGTTATGAAAAACTTCATTGTGGGCAAAGAAATGTGGGGCTATGTCACAGGTTCGATTATACAACCTCTTGATTCTAAAGCTACAGATTATAATACAATAGTCGCATTATGGGATAAGGAAAATGCTCAAATCCTTAGTTTCACAACTCGATACAACCATGTATAGGTATGAATTTTTTGAAGTATAACACTGCTAAGAAAGTTTGGGACTATTTAAAAAATATGTATCTTGAATCTAACTTTGCTAAGCAATACGAACTTGAGATGCCTATTCGCAGTGCTACACAAAGAGATAAGACTATTCTAGAGTTTTACAATGAAATGAATTCTTATTGGAATCAACTTTCTCTTATGGAACCACCTGATTTGCAACTACTGGATAGCTATGTGAACTATCGAGAAACATAACAGCTAGTTTAGTTTATTATGGTTCTCCGAGATCAATTTGAGCCTTGTCGTGGAGCTATTCTACATCGGTCTCCCATACCCTTAGTTGATGGTGTTGTCCGTGAACGTATTGCTGAAGAGACCCGATTCAAAGTAGCTCAGGTTACACCTCATGTCCAGTCTATTTTTGCCATTCCACCTGCTTCGTCTGGTGCCTATTCTACACCCCTTTTGCCTACTCCAGCCCCTCATTAAATTCAGGTTATTGGGAAGCCCTAGCCTCATGTTGCTATGGATGAGTGCAGTTTTTGTTGTTAGAAAGGGCATTGAAAATATGCATGCCCTAAACTGTTTCCATCAAAGAGACGCAATTCTTCCCACTCATCTACTATATCTCGACCATCTCAACCCTGCTGTCATCTTACAGCCATTGCAGCACCTGCCTCTCGTACTATTCATTCTCCTCATATGTAATCGACGTTACAGCCATTGCAGCACCTGCCTCTCGTACTATTCTTTCTCCTCATATGTAATCGATGTTTGAGCAGTTTCAGTCTTATATTGCAGCCACCTAGGGGATTCAGCCACAAGCATCTGCTCTAACTGCCCCACAATCAAGTTTGCATGGTACTTCTACCATTAGTACCTTACATACCACATGAATTTTTGATTCTGGTTGTTCTTATCATATGACTGTAGACACCCCAATTTGTCTTAAGCCAAATCTTAGGCACCCATCTCAAAAGTGCTCTAATGACGAAAAAATGAGAGTTATGCTCAAAAATACTCTCAAGTAAGCGAAATCACGAATTCGGCTCAAAATCCAAGAAAACCACAAAAAATCCTTAGGCCATGACATTCATATCCTCACCGCCGCCGCCTTTTAAAAAATCCTAGAACAGGTCGTGTCTTTGCTATCACAGTCTCTACCTTTTTTAGAATCCTAAAGCAATCCATGACTTCTTTTGTCACGGCTGCCACTTTATTTTAAACCCTAAGCCTAACCGCGACTTTTAAAAGTCTCGGCTATCCCTTTCATTGCCATAAAGATAGCGGTCGTCACTGTACAAAGACATAAAGGTAGCAGTATCACTATTTTTCCTTTTTGAACAGGTGGCAACATATCAGAAGGGGTCTGTGTTGCTCGCCCTGCCTGTAAATAGGCGACGTTTCCAAGCAGAAGCAAAAAAAAAACAAAACCAAAGGCCCAAGCTCTGCCCAAATACTCCCCCACCCGATATCCCCCCATCCATTCCACACTTCTCAAGTCTCGTTCTTGTTCTTACTTGTGTTAAAGGAGTTCTTGGAGTTTGTATTGGCTTGGAGACAGTCTATTTTCACCCCCGAGGGGCCATTCGAGGTGGATATTCACACGAAGTAACCTTAGGGACCACGACTATTCTATAAACCCTCATATTCTTCTCCTAAGGGTGTCATGGATAAGGTTTCTACTATATTATTACTTTTTTATCATTTATTTTGATGTAAACATTGTTCCTTCAAGTTTTTTGTTATAAGCAGTGTATTCATAGCTCTTTGTTTCGTATATTTGCAGTCCTTTCTATTCTGTTTTGACGCTCATGAGCACACTGAGTACTTCAAAAGCTTTCCAAGGTTCTAGAACATGACGGCTGTGACCTTCTCATGTCACGACCGTATGTTTTGTTAAACCTACAGTCACGACCGTAAACGTTTTGCACATGGCCAATATATTTTTCCCTTATTTACTTACGGACGCAACATTCTATTGTTACGGCCGTGACATTTGCTTCAAAGCTAAAAACATGAAAACTCTCTTCAAGACTCTCGGATATTTTTTTTATTTCAAGGTTTTATCTCCTTTTATTACTCTATTTAGCATCTTCTCTTTTTTTGTACCTCAATTTATCTTCTTGTTGGGTAACGAATGAAAGATTTAACCTAGATCAAATGGGTCATGGTCTCCATTCTGTACACCTTTCTTTCTATATATTCTGTAGTTATAAAAATATGTCGGCCGCAACCTTTCAATGTCATGATCGAGTGTTTTGTTAAACCAATAGTCACGGCTATTGTGCTTTGTACGCTTGGCCGACATTTTTTCTGCCTTTGTTTCTCAAGGCCGCAACATTATATTGTCATAGCCGTGATGTTTTTAAAACGCTAAAAGCATGAAAACAGTTTTAAAAACATTTTTTCATCCTTTTATCTTTAGTCTTTCTTCTCTTTATTCTATTTTTCACGTTATGTATCATAGTCCATGTTCTTGATTAGAAATGGATGGTGTATCTGACCTAGACTAAATGGGTCATGGTCTCCATTCTGTATTCCCTATTTCTCTCCATTTTGTAGACCTACAAACATGACCGCCACATCTTTTTCTTTTTATATGTTACGGCCGCCATATCCTTTTGTTACGACTGTTAGGTCTTGTGAGACCAATGACATGATAATGTGTTTTAAGTATTTCGTTGTTCATTTCTGATATCCTGTACATTTTGTTTAGAGTTATTGCTTGTATAGGGGATGAAGGATGGTGGATTTAACCTAGAATCAATAGGTTATGGTCTTTGTCCTACGCATCTTATTCATTTGAGCTTGTTTTAAGCATTGTGCAATTTTTATATCTTTTCTGTACTCTTAAAAACAATGGCCGCGACTTTTATTTGTTACGGCTGTGAGATTTTTCATTCTGTTCCTCGTGGTAATCCTATATTTGTCACGGTCGCTTGTTTTGTGACTATTTTTATCATAGCCGCAACATTTTTTACTACGGTCGTGAGTTTTCTACATGTCCAGTAGCTTAAATATGATGTTTAAGTCTCTTCTATTTATTCTGCACAACCTGTTTATAGCATGTTAGGGGCAGAAACATTGTTGCATGGCCTTTAAACCTTTATTTGTTCGTTTTATTGCTTATTCGCATGTTTTTCGCTTTGCTTTACTCAAACGATACGTGTGGAATATCAAAAAATAACAACCAAGCTACATGACTCTAGGAATCATAGTCAGGATTTTGTTTCTTTACTTGCTTTTGTTTGAACTCTTTTTAACCTTCTATTTTGTATATATTACTTTTTAAAAGTTTACAACATGAACTAATATTGATAAAGTAGAGGCCAACCTCACGATTAAGCGAAAATGGTTCCTAATACCTTCCCTTTTTTGTACCTTAGCCCACGAACCCTCTTTTTCTCTGGTTACATTTTTAAAAGACTCGTAGCTTTTTTCTTTTTTTTTTTGTTTTTCTCTATTTTTCTAAAATAAAAAGTGATGACTCCATTTTTCTAAAAATGGATGCTTAGATATCTTGAATTTTCTTGTTTTGAAAAGAAAAGATCGTTCTTATAAAAACAATGGATATTCGGTGCATCTCGCGAGACCAAAACACCCGCAGCTTTTTTTGGTGACTCTACTGGGGACTGATTTGTAAAAAAAAATCATAAGAGGGCTTAACTTGAAATGTTAATGATTTTTGTTGTAAACTTTTCATTGGTATTTGCATTTTCATTTTGCATATTTGTGTGCTTGGTTCTCAAATCCTCGCTTTGCCTTCCCGATAACCCGGTCAGTTTACTATCTTGGGCTATGTCAGGAAAGTTTGCAAGCTTTCTGGCCACATGCTCCCATAGATGTGGCAAAAAATGTTTTTGTGTACCATTTGATCATGCCTTGCACCATTCATGGAATTAGGAGGTATATTCTTGACTATATTCTGAAGGTACACTAAGTGCAGACCTACCAGCCTTCATATGTTGTATATAGTTTCTTAGAATTCTTCTGTTAGAGTCAATAAATCTTTTAGGGTTATTTGATTTTCTTTTTATGGATTCTTTTGTTTGTATAGTTAGCACCCCGATTAGGATTAGTTTTTATCTTTCTGATCTGTCATCGAGAGAAAGTTGTTTCGAGTTTAGGCCCCACTAACAAGTCCTTCGATTTACATGAGGCCTTTCAATTTAGAGACCCGGGATAATAGCTCTGTGCAGAGAAAAACCTATACTCACTTGGGCCCGATCTCTGAGAGAAAAGCTCAGATAGGGTAGAACAGTTAGGATCACCAATGAAAGATCTAGAACCGATCATAGCTGATATGATGAGGGCAATGATGGACCTACGACAAACATTAGACAGGATCAGTACAGCTGTAAACAACTAGGCTAGAATTCATACTCAATGCTAGACACAAATCCAACTCTTACATGCCAAGTAAATCCAAAACCAAGATCAATGTCAGCAACTTCAAGCTCAAGTCATTGATTTGTTAAAGTCATCTATCGAGAACGAGACTCAATCCAACAAAGGGAGAATTAAGGCCATAAAGATGCTAAGAAATCCTTCGATCACCTTTGAATAGTTGCTTGATGTGGGAGTTAATGCTGAAAGTTCCATCCAATTAGGGGCAATAAAAAGTGCGAGATCAAGTTGAAGGGTAAGGAAACTATGCACTAATGACCTTAATCGAGTCAAAAATAACTTCACTGACATTTTCAATGATCAGGTTTTCGAAGTAAACATCGTAAACCCAAAGCTCAAGCAATCTAGTGAGTGAAGAACTTCGAGAAGAATATTCACTACTATGGGAGTCCCGCTTTCCACTTTCCTTGGTAGTCTTGTTGAAAGGGGCCTCCTAAAACCTTTGGAGTCGACCCAGCCACCAAACCCGTTACCGCTCATGTATAATCCAACCCAGTACCATGCCTTCCACCAGGGGCACGATCATTTAACCAACAACTGCATGAGGTTTCGACATGAGATCCAGGACTTGATAAACAACAAGGTGATTCGTCCACCCACTACCATTCAGAAACCAAATATGACGACCAATTGTCTGTTGAATCATATGACTTAGCAGAATGTGAACGCTATGGAAGAGGGGTCGAAACATTTCGATCCTACAAAATTCATAGTCTCTGCAATAGAATTGAAACCAATTATAATTCTGTCGTTCGGTCAAGAGGTATTACTGCTCAATAACCTTATTTAGGATCTGATAGAAGATGGTTTTGATAATTTTCCAATCTTTATCGTCCACGAGGAGGAAGTTTCTCCCCCTATCGACGGTAATGATGAAGAAGATGAAGAAATCATATGCTGTAGGAGGATTTGGCATGCCTTGAGGCATTAGATGAGTTAGAAGAAGTTAAAATTGACATCAAATGGCATGTCTCGACCGTTCCAAGTGATGATACAGCCTGGCACTGAGGGACAACCTGGTACAGGGAAGTTGAGCCGAGTTTTAGAATTGAAGAGGCAGAGAAAGCAGTGTCAGAAATAGGAAAGTCTTTGAAACAAAAGAAAGTTGATAATAAGAGTATGCAGGAAGATAATTTATCAATCGGTAAGGAGACCAAGAAGAAAGAAGAGTGGGAAGAGAAAGAGGACTCATCCCAGGTGAACTCATTGAGAACCATAAGTTCTGTGTTCGATCCCTCTGTATACATCATGTCTCTTCAGGAACCAAAATCAAGAACTCCTCTACTCGAAGGGCCAGCTTTATGTTCTCTCGACGTAGAAGAAATCATGTACCAAGAAGAGAATGACTTGTGGAAATTGGAAGAAATAGAGTGAGAATTCATGGATATGGAGTATGATTAAGGAGAAGACCTGCTGGAGTGGCACCTGATTGTGGAGGAACCGTATGACCATGGAGGTTCTTGGGAACCTTTGGTCCTTTTCTCGCCAAATGACTATAAGGATTCGTTTGATGAGGTATCATTGTCACAACTCTTCCAATTAGAGACTGCAAGCAATGAAGAATCCCTTTGGTTTGCACAAAATGTGATGAAAATCGAGGAGGATCTCTGGGGAGATGAAAGAGTTAATGGAGAAAAGGCTAGAATAGATGACTTCTGGACTTTCGAAGGGAAGATATACTTGGTGGCTAAAATCCACTAAGTGACTGACTAGTTCGAGGGTTTGTGAAAACTCGAGGAGTAAGTTGAACACTTGACAACAAGCGGGAGACATTTTAAGCCCGCACAGCTGGAAATAGAGCAGCCAAGTAGGGCTATAGAGGAATCAAGAAAGCAAGCAGAAAAATGGAATAGTGAAGAGGAGGACATAGTTTTGAAGCAGCTCGAGAAGACATAAGCAAATGTGAGTATCTGGGGACTACTCGCAGCATCCTACAAGTACCGACAAGCAGTTCTGAAAGTTCTCAACAGCATAGACATCCCGATCAATGTCTCTCCCGACCAGCTAGTTAGAATGCTTATACCCGAGAAGTAGTCTAATGTTATCGCCTTCAGTAACAAAGATTTTTCGACAGAAGGACCATCACACAACAAGCCACTACACCTGACCATCGAGCGTTTGGGGAAATGGGTGCCGATCGTCTTAGTTGACAATGGTTTCGCCCTTAATGTGTGTCTACTACGAACTGCTTATTGTTTGGGATTGAAGATGCAAGACTTCAAGCCGAGTGCACAAGGGGTGCGTGCGTACGATAATACTAGAACAGATGTGTTGGGATTGGTAACTCTCGTTGTGATAGTGGGAACTTTAGAAAGTGAGGTAGAATTCCATGTTCTCGATGTGCTGGCCTTGTTCAATCTTTTATTGGGAAGACCATAGCTATATGTTCTAATAGTTAGAGCAGTTTCGTGAACCTTGCATCAAAAAGTGAAGGTGATCAAGGAAGGATTAATTGTCACCATTTTGGGTGAAACTGGCTTGCCAACCTCCCTCATCGAGATTCAAAATGGGGAGGAGGATCTCCTTCTGAATGGGTTTGACTTCGATGAGACTAAGGCTGTGCAAGTTTTGATGAATAATAAAAAAAAACTATGTGAACTCGAAATTCGTGCCCATGATGAAAGGAATGTCATTTTTTCAGGAAAGAAATTAGGCAAGCACTTGCAAGGAGTCTCGAAACCAATTCACGTGCACCACAATCGCGATGGATACAGACCGAGGTTCAAGCCAGAGTTAGAAGAACCAAAGATGGAAAAATATGAGCCAACATTGAACGAACACTGTATCAAGGAAGGGGGTGATTTCCCTTACTGTTGTAGACACCCCAATTTGACCCCGCCAATCTTAGGTTGATCCGGATGAATTCAATGATGAAAACAAGTGCAATGGTGCTCTTGAAAAAATCCTCAAAAAGTGATCCAAGCTCAGTAATTTGAATCCAATGATCAAAATCTTTAAACTAGTGAAATCATCTTGAACTGCCAACTTGAACTGTGGGACCGCCAACTTTGATTATGGCGATCTACATAAAAACCTCTTGAAAATCCTAGTCAAAGTGGCGACCACCACATTTGGACTATGGGATCGCCAACTCCATTGTGGCGATCGCCATATGAACTTCTTGAAAATTTTATTTTTGTGGCGACCGCCCACTCCAAACCTGGTGTGGCACTGGGAATTTGGAGTTTGTGGCACTTGAAAAATAAAAAAATTCAAACGATGTTTAGAAAATATTTTAACACCTTGAAAAACCAAACTTTAAAAATTCTTTTTTGTTGAAAATAGAGTCGCCACTTGATTTTTGAGAAAAATCAAGAAAAACAAAAATTGCTACTGATCTTTAAAATGTTAACTAGAGAAAAAAGGTTCGGAGGCTAAGGTACGAATAGGAGAAGGTGTTAGGCATTCCGTCCACCCAACCATAAGGTTGGTCTCTACTAATCATTATTGGTTCTTAATAAAATTTTTCAAATGCATGCAAATACAAAAAACGGAGGCGAAGAGAGAACATCTAAAATCAAACATAGAAAATACATAGCACATGTATGTAGAACGCCAAAATAAAACAAATAAGAAAATAAACATGAATTGCTAAGAATATAATCTAAACAATTCTAAACATGCTTTTAAATGAATTTACTGAAAATACATATTGCCAAATATTAGAAGGAAAAGAATTGCATTAACATGTTTAATTTTATCAAAGAGAAATGGTAAACTAAAAAAAATGCATGAAAATCCTATATTAAAACTTAATAATAAAAAAATAATTAAATTAATAACAAATGTTTTATAAGAAAATTTACAAAAGAAAATTAAACCAAAAATAAAAGGTTTTCAGAAAAATGGAAATACTAACAATTAAGAAATTTGAATTAACACTATTTGGAAACATTATTCGAAAAAGAAAACTAAACTAACAAGCATAAATTAAGAGATTAGAGAATAAACATAGAAAAATACTAACAAGCATAACATTAAAAGATTTGGTGAGAAAAGGAAAGAAAAAGAAAACCGAATATTATTAAAGAAAACTAAATTAATAATAAAGAAAAAATACAAATGTAAATAACGGCAATTACATAGTAATATAATAGCCGTTAACTAAGAAATAGAAAATAAATGGGCGTAATATTGATTAATTATGACCATCCGAATGTTAGTGCATTAGATATGATAATAACGATATTATGAGTCGTATTGCCAATTATGTTAGCACTAATTAATAAACTTTTAGAAAGTGATCAAAAGTGCAAGTGTAAAATGGAAACAAAATTATAACTAAGGAACTAATAAGGAGTATTCAAAGGATACGCATTACACTAAACTCACACTTATAACTTCATAAAGGAAAGGATGAATTCAACTAACTATGAATGCGATATTAAAATTAAATCGAACATGGTCACTCTAAGAGAGAGAAAATAGAGTTAGAAAGATCGGGAATCCAAACAGAATATCTGGATCGATAGTGAATCCTCGAGTCAGGAAATGATGATCAACAGTTCAACCCTAAAGTGATGGTCCAATCAAAATTAGAGTTTTAGTATCGGTATCAGAGGTTCGGCTCTTAGTACTTCGACAGGTTTTCGGTATCGGGGCTCGGACTCACTCGATGCTTCGATAGAGTTTTTCTCTCTAAATTTTTTCCTTCAAAATGTACTAGGGAGTACGGTATTTATAAAATTCCTCAACTAATGAAATACTGACACATTTTAGGACACGTCAGACCATTTTGAGTTGGCAGTCGCCAGTATAAACATAGCGGCCATGTAGGGACTCAGTCCCATATTATTTTCTTGTATTAACGAAAAACGAGTATACTTTGCCTGGTGGAAATGTTTGTAAGTGTGGATGTTACGTGAGAATTAAAACTTGAACCTGTGGATGTGTTGGCTAACGTTATAGTGAGTGTGAGTTAATACATAGAAACGTCGCGATAAGGTGTTTGGCTTGCGTTTGGCCCAGTTCTGGCAGCTTCTGTTCAGTTTGCCTTCCAGCGCTAACTGCTCGAGCGGTGGGGAGCCTGCTCGAGCGGACAGATGGTCGAGAGGTTTTGAGGGAGGGGACCGCTTGAGTGGTGGGGGTCCGCTCGAGCGCACTGTTGCGGAGCAGACTTTTTAAAAAGTTGCGTGGGGCCTCTTTTTTCCTCATTCTTTTCATGTCTCTCTCTCTAGAGCAAAAGTGAGGGTTAAGGCTTGAGCTTGGAGGTTGTTTAGAGCTTCTTAGCTTCCCTTGGTGGGATCTTGCGCTTCCACCTCAGATGTTTGCTCATTGGAGGTCCGATCTTGCCGTCGGAGACTCTTCCCTCATCTTTCGATTGGAAGATCTCATATTTGGGGCTTGCTAGGGTGATCTCCTCGGTGCTAAAGCATCACAAAGGTAGGATTCAAGACTCTCTTTGAATATCTATGTAACATGTGTTGTATTTTCGATTTTATGAGCATAAAAGCACGAAAACAATATTTTTGGAAACTCTAGGTTAGGATGTGTTGTTATCGGAGGTTAAATCTTAGATTTACGGAGGATTCAACTCGATTATATCTTTGCGTTGTCGTTGGACACGGTTGAATTTGAAAAATGTTGAGTTAGGGTTTTAAATTGAGCTTTAACCATGGAAATTGGGGTTTTTAGGGTTGTGGAACCTATATATTGAAATTGATACGATTATTGGGTAAGTTGAAGGTTGGGAAAACCTATTGTGCTCAAATTTCATGATTTGTGTGGCACATGCTAGTGTCGAGTATGTAAATTTGGGGGTTTGTGATGAAAAATTGTTAATTGTATGAGATGATTAAAGTACCACGTGGTGAAAGTGAATAATTAAGTTTGGGCACGAGTTGCTCCTCAGTGAAAGACCAGAAACTTGCGCAATGTAAGGTAGGCCCTTCTTTCGGGCTAGTCCCCGTAAAGCGTGCTCTTGGGCAGCCCACCAACGATGTTTTCGAGAGAAATCGAAAATGTGTGCTCACCATGTTGGGCTATAGAATGGATATTTATCCCTCAAACCTCGCGTGGACTTGGGATAAATCTGCCTAGGTCTATAGGTGCCGTCTGACTTTGGTACAACAAGAATGTAATCATACCCACTACCCAACAAGAATGTAATCATACCCCCTATGTGTGCATCCCACATCCTGCATAACCATCTTCATATGTCATGCACATGTTCATTGTTTGTCTTTTTTCTACGAGCTTCGGCTCATGTTGTTTAATAACATTTTAGGTGATAACGGAAAGAAGGTTCTGGATTGAGGCGGTGGTAGCCGGACCATTTTGAGTAGTGGGTAGGATTACATTCTTGTTGTACCACCCTTTTGAGAGAAGAAGATGTTATAAATGTAATTCTTTCGTAGATTATTGTTTTGTGGGTTGGAGTAACCCTTTGTAACACTTTAAGGTCCTATTCATATATTTGCATGCATGCGAGGGCGTTGAATTTGTTCTTGGATCAAATTCCTTAATTTTTGGATGATACTCTATGGTTTCAAATATCATAATTGCAAGTCTTTGAGTTAAATGGTGTATTTCCCTTCCAAATGCATGTATTTACCTTGTGTTTGAGCCTCCTATAAAGAATGCTTGAGACTCGTGATAATCAAGCGTTTTCTTGGTTTTCAAAAAGATCTTTAGGTTTTGGGCCAGGATGCTCTCGGGTACCCCACCGCTAGAGCGGTGGAAAGATCGCTCGAGTGGACTCCACTGGGTCGTTTTCATTGAGAAATTGTTTTAAATGGGGTTTTTCCCAAATATGTTTAAAATGTCCTTTGAGCTACAAGGTGATTATTTTCAGGAGTTGTGTTTCAAGAAGACATGATCACTTTTATTGAAGAAATCTCTTATCCTTCCTCGATTTTTAATTATTATGAAATTAAGGCGTTATAGATTGGTATCAGAACTGTAGGTTTGAATATCTAGGAACCGTGGGGATGGTTGATCCATTGCGTGAGGGTTTGTATTTATGTGTGACATTCATGACTTGGTGTGCTAGCATGAAGCATCTTGAGTATAACTTGACATTTGCATGCTATGTGGTGTTTGGGTATGGAGGTTACACTTTTAGGATGATATGTTTGGCCCTTGGGTGACCGGTCGACTAATTTGGGGTTCGAGTTAGAAAGGCATTTGGTCGACATCCGTTCTAACTAGAAAACTAAACGAGTTAGCCAGATTGACGTGTCATTTCGATTAGTCTCCCTCGTTATGTGTTGCATAAGGTGCGCTCATATGACAATTTGGGTGAAGTGATGTCTTGTTGAAAAGTGATGTTATCTGTGAGAGATGAGTTCTCGTGAGCTTGTATTGATACCTCTCCTTGTCCTTTCTTATTCATAGAGAGATGATGCCGAGACGTGGTAGGGGCTAAGGTCGTGGCCAAGGTCGTACACATGCCCAGGTTCCGGAAGAATGGGACGTCCATGCCCCGCAAGAACAAGTGGGGAGTGCTGACGTTGTGCAAGAGATGCTTGCCACAATGAGAGCGATAGTCGAGGCATCTAGGGTTGGAGTGAGGGCTCTTTAGCCAAGGGCTTCTGTGGTAATGAGGGAGTTTCAGTAGTTGGACCCTTTGATCTTCTCTGAGGAGCCAGACCCTAAGGTTGCTACCGAGTGGTTGAAGTAACGACCACTATCTTAGACACCCTGGAGAATGGGGAGGATGAGTTGCGTGTCAGGTTGGCGGCGTTCCAACTTCGGGAGGATGCAAGAGAATGGTGGAAGTTTGCTAAGACCACCGGGGATGGCACGTGGACCGCTTTTACTAGGGTCTTTTTGGAAAAGTATTTTTTGGGTTCTTCACGGGATGCGTATCGAAAGGAGTTTCTCTCCCTCATTCAAGGGAATCTTACTGTGGTATAGTATGAGGCCAAGTTTGTGAATCTGTCGCGATTTGCACCTAAGATGGTGTCGACAGAGGAGTTGCGCAGTAAGAGGTTTGAAAGGAGTTTTCGACCTTCGATTAAGGACAAGATCGCATCGTTGGGTTTTCGAGATTATACTGAGATCGTTGAAGCCACTATTTGAGTAGAGAATGCAATAGCGAAAAGCCGCAAGAATAGGGAGAGCAAGTCACATCATAGGACTTTCGGTGCTCAGTCTGAGGGGGGCCAGACAAAGAGGCAAAAATCAAGAGGGTCGGGTTCTTATCCTACGGGGTTTCAGTCCCAGTTACGATCGGCACAACATTTATGGGTTCATCAGGGCGTTCTGAATGTTGGGAGATAGTATGCTATACATGCAAACGACCAGGGCATATTGCAAGAGACTGCTCACAGGGAGGACAGCAGCAGCACCAGAGCCAGACTTAGGGGAGGACCCCGTTTTCATGTTTCTAATGTTGCCAGATGGGTCACTAAAGGCGAGATTATCCTTAGGGAGGGAGTATGCAAGGTGCTACCGGAGCACATCAGGTGCAAGCGTCGCAGGGGCGACAAGAATATGGTCAGTCTCAACTGCCTTCGGGGGTACAGTCAGTGAGAACAGTATGAGGTGCTACCTCAGCTCAGTCAGTGAGGCAACCGAGGACTAGGAGCAGTGGCGGGAAGAATCAGGGGAACCAGGGGCGAGCGTATGCTCTTATGGAGCCCAGTACGTCAATGGCACCTGTCGTGCCAGATACTGCAGCCAGTCCTTCGATCATACGAGGTACATTCTTCGTGTACCATTCTTGGGCCAGTGGTCTCATTGATACTGGAGCATCGCATTCTTTCATTTCATTTGCATTCGCATCCGCATTGGGGCTAAAGATAGACTTGTTGGGTAGTGCCTTATGTGTAGAGACACCGATGGGTGAAATGACCGTGTTAAAACGTGTTTGTAGTGCTTGTGAGATGGAGATTGTTGACCATCGTTTGGTATTTGATTTTATTGTTCTTGATATGACCTCATTTGATATCATCCTAGACATGGATTGGTTGACCACCTTTCGCGTCTTCGTTGATTGTGACCGGCGACGGGTGTTTGCTTGCACACTGGAGGGAGATTCCCTTTTACTTTGTGGGTAACTGGGACAATAGTTTAACACCTAAATCCCTTAGATCAGTGAGCCAAGATAGCCTTAGCCACTTTTTCTCGATATTGTCGGTGAGTGAGAATGACTCTACTCGGGGAGAGCTTCCTCCCATTGTTTTTGAGTTTCTTGACGTGTTTTTGGGTGATTTGTTTGAACTTTTTCCATAGCGAGAAGTTGAGTTTTTCATAGACCTCATTCTAGGAACTGCCCCTATTCTATGCCTTCATATCGTTTTGCACCAGCTGAGTTGAAAGAGTTGAAAGTGTAGTTCCAGGAGTTGTTAGACAACGGATTCATCCACCTTAGTGTATCTCCTTGGGGACCTCTAACATTGTTTGCCAAGAAGAAGGATGGGTCGTTGCGTCTTTGCATAGATTATCGTAAGTTGAATCACGCGACCGTTAAAAACATGTATCATATGCCCCATATTAATGATTTGTTTTACCAATTGAGAGGTTCGCGCTGTTTCTCAAAGATCGACTTGAGATCGGGTTACCACCAGTTGCGGGTCAAGGAGGAAGACAGTCTAAAGACAACTTTTCGAACTCGCTATGGACATTTTGAGTTCTTAGTCATGCCTTTTGGACTTACTAACGCGCCAGCGATGTTCATGGACCTTATGAACCATATCTTTCACCCTTACCTTGATCGATTCGTGGTAGTACTCGTGGACGACATCTTGATTTATTCATCATCCGAAGAGGAGCATGAGAAGCATCTTCGAATTTCTTTACAGTTGTTACGGGACCATCGACTGTATGCCAAGTACGACAAGTGCGAGTTTTGGTTACCCGAGGTGAAGTTTTTTGGGGCATGTAGTTTCGAGCAATGGGGTGGCAGTGGAGTCATCTAAGATCGAAGCTGTAATGGAATGGGAACATCCAAGATTCGGTGCTTCTTGGGGTTGGCAGGTTATTATCGCCGATTTGTAAAGGACTTCTCTAGGCTCGCAGCGCCTATGACACACCTTACACGGAAAGGAGTCAAGTTCATATGGGGTGATAGTTGTGAGTTCGCCTTTCAGACATTGAAGGCAAGGTTGATTAGCGTGCCTGTTCTGATTATACCGGAGAGAGGACTCGGTTATGCCGTTTATTATGATGCCTCGTATGAGGGGTTGGGTGTGTGTTAATGCAATTGAGTAAAGTGGTCACCTATGGATCGAGGTAATTGAAGGTTCATGAGAAGAACTACCCTACACATGATTTAGAGCTTACTGCAGTGGTCTTTGCTCTAAAGACCTGGAGACACTACCTGTATGGAGAACGCTTCAAAGTATTTTCGGATCATAAGAGTTTAAAGTACATGTTTTCACAAAGGGATCTGAATTTGCACCAAAGGAGGTGGATGAAGTTCTTGGGAGATTATGATTTTGATCTACAGATCACCCAGACAAGGCCAATGTGGTAGCCGATGCCCTTAGTCGAAAGTCTTTGAGCACGTTGGCCTGCGTGGCCGTGAGAGAGTGGAATATGCTTGGGGAGATCGGAGAATATGACCTTTATTTGGGAAAGTTCGGCGAGAGCGTTACCTTATTTACTGTGGTTTCTCAACCTACCCTTGTTTGCCTTGTTGTCGAGGTACAATGATCAAACGCAGAAAGTTTGATGTTTCGGGAGCTAGTCTTGAGTGGCGAGGATGCTAAGGTGTGGACCATCCATTCAGATTATAGCCTGAGGTTTGTAGGAAGGATTTTTGTGTCGGAAGCGTGTCGCGAAGACGTGCTTCTTGACTTTCATCATTCACCCCTAGCGGTGCATCCGGGTGGCACCAAAATGTATCATGACATACACATGCAGTTTTGGTGGAAGTGTATGAAGAAAGATGTTGCGCTTTACGTTTCGCGTTGTCTCACCTGTCAGCAAGTGAAGGCCGAGCATAAGAAACCTGTAGGTCAGTTACAACCGTTACCAGTGTCTGAATGGAAATTGGGAGAATATCACCATGGATTTTGTTTCGAACCTTTCGTGGTCACCGAGGGGGCATGATGCCGTGTGGGTTGTGGTGGACAGATTGATCAAGTCAGCACATTTTCTACCTATTCGTATGAAGAATTCAGTTGATAAGTTGAGCAAGCTGTATGTGAGTGAGATTGTTAGACTCCACGGAGTGCCAGTTTCCATCGTTTTCGATCGAGATTCTCGTTTCACGTCGCATTTTTGGAAAAGCTTGTAGTCAGCTATGGGGACAAGCCTACTTTTTAGTACTGCTTTTCACCCTCATACAGATGGTCAGTCGGAGCGCACCATTCAGATACTTGAGGATATATTACGAGCGTGTGTTCTGGATTTACGTGGGTCATGGAAAGACCACTTACTATTAGAGGAATTTGCCTTCAACAATAGTTATCAGTCGAGCATTGAGATGGCGCCTTATGAGGCATTGTATAGTAAACCTTGCAGGTCACCCGTTTGCTAGACTGATGTGGGCAAAACAGTTGTGTTAGGACCCGAGCTTGTGCGAGAAACTACATAAAAGATCATTGCAATTCGTAAGCTCTTAGTAATCGCCCAAAATCTTCAAAAGAGTTATGCGGACAAGAGGAGAAGACCGTTAGCGTTTAAGGTGGGAGACCACATGTTTTTGAAGGTCTCGCCACGAAGGGGGTTGACGAGATTTGGTAAGAGTGGGAAGTTATCATCACATTTCATTAGGCCATTCGAGATCCTTAATAGGATTGGAGAGGTGGCTTATCGCCTAGCTTTCCCACCACAGCTAGCCTCTGTACATAACATTTTTCATGTGTCTATGTTGCATAAGTATGAGCTGGATCCATCCCATGTTTTGGATTGAACGGAGTTGAGGGTGAAGGATGATGTTACCTATGAGGAGAGACCGGTGGAAATTCTTGACACCAAAGAACAAGTCTTGTGAAGGAGAACCATTCAGTACGTGAAGGTGTTATGGCTTCACCACGGCATTGAAGAAGCTACATGGGAGCGAGACTCAGAAGTTTGTAGAAACTACCACGAGCTGTTTAGTTCTTGATGCATGTATGATTTCGGGGATGAAATCTCCTAAGTGGGGGAGGTTGTAGGGACTCTGTCCCTTATTATTTTCTTGTATTAACGAAAAACAAGTATACTATGCCTGCTGGAAACGTTTGTAAGTGTGGATGTTACGTGCGAATTAAAACTTGAACCTGTGGATGTGTTGGCTAACGTTATAGTGAGTGTGAGTTAATACATGGAAACATCGCAGCAAGGTGTTTGACTTGCGTTTGGCTAGGTTTTGGCAGCTTCTGTTCAGTTTGCCTCATAGCGCTGACCGCTCGAGCGGTGGGGAGCCCGTTCGAGCGGACAAATGGCCGAGAGGTTTTGAGGGAGGGGACCGCTCGAGCGGTGGGGGTCCGCTCGACCACACTGTCGCGGAGCAAACTTTTAAAAAAGTTGCGTGGGGCCTTCTTTTTCCTCATTCTTTTCATGTCTCTCTCTCTATAGCAAAAGTGAGGGTTAAGGCTTGAGCTTGGAGGTTGTTTAGAGCTTCTTAGCTTCCCTTGGTGGGATCTTGCACTTCCACCTCAGTTGTTTGCTCGTTGGAGGTCCGATCTTGCCGTCGGAGACTCTTCCCTCATCTTTCGATTGGAAGATCTCATATTTGGGGCTTGCTAGGGTGATCTCCTCGGTGCTAAAGCATCACAAAGGTAGGATTCAAGACTCTCTTTGAATATCTATGTAACATGTGTTGTATTTTCGATTTTATGAGCATAAAAGCACGAAAACAATATTTTTGGAAACTCTAGGTTAGGATGTGTTGTTATGGGAGGTTAAATCTTAGATCTATGGAGGATTTAACTCGATTCTATTTATGCGTTGTCGTTGCACACGGTTGAATTTGAAAAATGTTGGGTTAGGATTTTAAATTGAGCTTAAACCATGGAAATTGGGGATTTTGGGGTTAAAGAACCTATATATTGAGATTGATATGATTATTGTGTAAATTGAAGGTTGGGACAACCTATTGTGCTCATATTTCATGATTTGTTTGGCACATGCTAGTGTCGAGTATGTAAATTTGGGAGTTTTTGATGAAAAATTGTAAATTATATGAGATGATTAAAGTACCGCGTAGTGAAAGTGAATAATTAAGTTTCGGCACGAGTTGCTCATCGGTGAAAGACCGAAAACTTGCGCAATGTAAGGTAGGCCCTTCCTTCGGGTTAGTCCCCGTAAAAGCGTGCTCTTGGGCGGCCCACCCAACGACGTTTTCGAGAAAAATCAAAATGCGTGCTCACCGTGCCGAGCTATAGAATAGATATTTATCCCTCGGATCTCGCATGGACCTATGGCGATAAATATGCCTGGGTCTATAGGCGTCGTCCAGCTTTGGTACTGAAATAAATTAATGGATACATTGGGTTGGTAAAACTTTCGTTGAATAAAATATTGAAATGTGAAAGTGGGTTGAGTAGATTGGGAATGGTAAAAGGTTGGGGTGTAATGGTTGTTTTCACCAAAACTTTGAAGTGGGGAGTAATAATTCCTTTTTTTTTTTACAAAAACTTGGTTATGCATTGGGATTTTTGGTTCGGGGGCAAACGATATGTGTTCTGGTTAAACCTATATGTGTATCCCGCAACCCGCATAACCATCTTTATGAGACCCTGTACCGTTTCATTTTTGATATATATGCATATTCTGTGTTTTTCAACACGTTTAGGCGTTTTTTCTTTAATATGCTTATATGCATTTTGATGCATGTTTTGATTTATCTGAGCATGCGGGGTTGGTCCCGGGGGCTGCAGGGAGTTGTGGTGCAAATTTTAAAAATTTTAAAAAAATAATATTTTATAGGCCTATAAATATTTGGAGTTAGATATTTTCAAAAGATATTTTCAAAACTTAACTCCTAAGTATCCTCCAATTTTCTCTCTGCATTCTCTCTAACTTCTCGGGGGCCCGGAGCTTGGTTTTTGACGGTCCAATAGTTGATTCTTGTTGTTGGCATCATGGTATACGCATCCATTCGGACGGAATTTTATTTCGACGAAGCTCGATTTTACACGTGGATCGAAGCGTCGAATTTTGACTCATCGAGGTAGGATTCTAGACCGTATAACTGTTAAAGTGTTATATGTGTAATCATACGTGCTTCTACCATTTTAAAACGCATGAAAATTGACTTTCTTTCAAAGATGGGTTTTTGGTTGTAAAATCGTTTTTCATCATTTTCGGTGGATGGAAGTGTGTTCCGAGAGTTTTCTTTCGAGGTTTTGATGTCGGGGTTGGACGTGTGGATGTCCAATGGTGTTATACGGATGTTTGAAGGTTTGATTTGAGGTTTGGAAGCAAAAACCATGGCTTAAAATCGTTTTCTGGGGAAGGTCAGTCGACTGGACCATGGTGGTCAGTCGATTGGATCTTGCTTTTTGGGGATCAGTCGACTAGACCTTCAAGTCAATCAACTGATATGTTTCTGTTTTGGTTTTTCTTCTTTTCCCGCGATTTTTCAGTTGACTGGGGGCATGGGCCAGTCGACTGGGGTCTTGTGTGGGCTGTTGGTGATGTTTTGGTGGTTCGGTGGTTGGGTTTTGGTTCTCCTTTCTTTCCTTGTATGGTTTTAATGTGACAGATTCATGTAATCTCGCGTTTCGGAGGTTGGTTTTCGGAGGGAATGGTTTGAATAGGAGTTTTTCTGAAAACTTTGGGAAAAGCATGTTTTCTTTTGGAGGTTTGGAGTTGACCTTTGGGATTGGGCTCAACCTTCTAAACGCTTGATGAAAGTGTGTGTTCTTACATACCTGTTGATCTCCATGGTAGATGGATTGGATCCCCTTTTTATACATATGTTGTATAACTTTGAAACTCATGTTTTTACATGTTTCGTTTGATCTTCATGTTAATGGATGGATCTATATGTTTGTTTGAGATCTATATGTTTGTTTGATCTCCATGTTAATGGATGGATCATTGGTATAAATGTGAAAACATTTTGGTTTTGTAAAATGATTCTTTAGATGTACCGGGATAGCGAATATTTGGCACGAGTTGCCCTTGGTGTAAGTCCGAAAACGTGCGCATAGTCGGTGCTTTGTACCTTCGGGCTAGTCCCCGTAAATTAAGCGGTTGGGTGCTTTGTACCCTCGTGTTTTGGGCCCGTAAATTAAGCTTTTATGCTGTGGTGGCTTCGTATAGAACTTGCATTTACCTAACTGGTCCTACGATGTGTAGGGATTGGATAAAGGGGCAGAAGTCTGTAGTTGCTATATATGTCCCCTTATGACGGAGTCGGTACATAGGAATCATTTTATTTCTTTCCTCGGTTGTGTGATCTGAGTGGAAAGCAACGTTTTGATTACTGTTTTCTTTAACTGTTGTTTGCATTCGTTAAAATGCCTGGTTTTACTTGGTTGAGCTGGCTGCCACCATATGATTGCATATCCTTTTTTACAGCTTTATATAGTCTGCTTCTATTGGGCTTTGGCTCACGGTGTAGGATTTTTACTGTAAAACCATTTTCAAGACATGAGGATGATGATCTGAAGGAGTTGATCTAGTGGTGGCCGTGTGGACGGAAAACTCTAGTAGTTTTCCTTTTTGTATGCCTGCTGAAGGCGTGTTTTGTACGCCTCGGAGCGATAGATTATGCTTGTTGAATATGAATATCTAGTGTTTATGAGAGATGCATGTTGGGTATTCTTTTGATTTCAACAGGTGAATTTGTTGTATGAAAACCTATTTTTCATAAAAACTGGTATTTGGTGGATTTTCACGTGACCCTGGATTTTCGGGCGTGACAACTTGGTATCAGAACTCTAGGTTCGAATACCTAAGAGCCATGGGAAGGGGGTTTATCACCTGGTGAGGTTGATTGAATATGCTTGCTTACATGTGTTTAGATATTTCTATAACATGCTGATAGCCTTTTGAGCATGATTGTTTGTGTATATGCGGGTATAGAGGTTGAATCTCAGGATTGACTAGTCTGCCTCAGGGTGTTTAGACTAACATATTTGGACGCCAAGTTAGAAATGCGTTTGGCCAACGTGTTTTCTAGCAAGGAATCTGAATACGTTATCCAAATTGACGCGTCCATCTTGTTGGTTCTCCTCAGTATGTGAGACGTGTTTACATAACCTTGAGTGGCTACGTGTTAACATGCTTACGTGCGTTATGTGTTTATGCTACGTAGTAACATGTTGTAGGAAAGCTTATCTTGTTATATTGCTTTCTAAGCTATGCCCATGCGGGGAGTGCGGGGACGGGGTCGTGACCGAGGCCGTGGCCGAGGTCGTGCTTATGCTCAGGTTCCGGAAGAAGGGAACGTTCATGCCCCACAGGAACAAGTGGGAGGTGCTGACGTTGTCCAGGAGATGCTTGCCACTATGAGAGCTTTGGCTGAGGCTACCAGGGCTGGAGTAAGGGTTCCCAAGCCAAGGGCTTCTGTGACCATGATGGAGTTCCGGTGGTTGGATCCTACAACCTTTTCGGGGGAGCCGGACCCCAAGGTTGCTACTAAGTGGTTGGAAGTGATCACGACGATCTTCGATACTCTAGATATTGAGGAGGATGCCTTACGCGTAAAGTTGGCGGCGTTCCAACTGAGGAAAGATGCTAGAGAATGGTGAAAGTTCACCAAGACCACAGTAGATGACACGTGGGCTGCTTTCACGAGAGCCTTCTTAGAGAAGTACTTTCCAAGATCTTCGAGGGATACTTACAAAGAGGAGTTCCTCTCCCTTGTTCAGGGAAATCTTTCAGTGGTCCAGTATGAGGCCAAGTTCTCAAATCTGTCGCAGTTTGCAGCTGAGATGGTATCTACAGAGGAGTTACGTGCGAAGAGGATTGAGTGGGGCCTTTGACCTGCCATCAAGGATAGGGTTGCAACTCTGGGTTAGGAGGTGTACATCGCGCTGGTGGATGCTGCCATCCGAGTAGAGAACTCGTTGGCAGAGAGTCGCAGAATGAGAGAGAGTAAGGGCCAGCAGAGTGATAGGGGAACACAGCTTCAGGGGCGTAGGAACAAGCGCTGAAGGCCGTTGGGTCCGAGTTCTCATTTTTCCAGGTCATATCAGCCACAGTTGTTCACACCTACACCTTCAGTGGCTTCCACAGGAAGGCCATAGTAGAGGGGACTGATTTGTTATCGATGCAGAAAGCTGGGACATCGTTCAGTTGAGTGCTCGCAAAAGGGCCAGGTACAAAGTTCAGCGTCTATCCAGTCACAAGCAAGAGACCCACCTGTATGCTATAGGTGTGGTCAGTCTGGTTACATCCGTAAGTACTCTCCCTGGGAAGGGAATGCTCAGAGTGCAACAGGAGCGCCAGCTGCTCCATCTACGCAGAGACGGCAAGCTCTTCAGCAACCTAGGGCCCAGATGTCTAGGTTTGTAGAGAGAGGTACTTCAGCACAGTCTGTGAGGCAGCTGATGACTCAGAGTTATGGTGAGCAGACCAGACCACCGCAGGCCAGAGCTTATGTTCTTGCTGATCGCAGTGCTTCCAAAGCACCAGTTGCATCTGATGCTGCAGCTACTCCAACCATGATCAGAGGTACTCTTCTTGTCTTTAGATCATGGGCCAGTGTTCTCATCGACACGGGAGCATCACATTCTTTTATCTCCTCTACCTTTGCATCTACATTGGGGTTACGGATAGACCCATTGGGTAGTGCATTGAGCGTAGAGACCCCAGTCAGTGGGAATGTGGTGTTGAGTAGGGTTTGCAGATCCTGTGAGTTGGGAGTCACCGACCGTTGTTTAGAGTTTGATTTTATCATTCTAGACATGACCACATTTGATGTCATCCTTGGGATGGACTGGTTGTCTACCTACTGTGCCTTTATAGATTTTGAGCGCCGGAGAGTGTCGATCTGTACATCGGAGGGTGACTGTTTCTACTTTATGGGTGATCGGGATGAGGACTTGGTGTCTATGCTCAATGCCACTCGGGTTCGAGGGAACTCGGGTTTTCTCTTTTATGCTCTCAGGTTGGATGAGCTGGGCGAGGTTCGAGGGGAGCAACCCCATGTGGTTTGTGATTACCCAAATGTCTTTTCTGATGATCTGTTCGAGTTACCGCAGAACCGAGATGTGGAGTTCTCTATTGATCTTGTTCTAAGAGCAGCTCTCATTTCTATGCCATCGTATCGCTTTGCACCGGCTGAGTTACAAGAACTCAAGGTGTAGTTGTAGGAGTTGCTGGACAAGGGATTTGTGTGGCCGAGTACATTGCTGTGGGGAGCTCCAGCTCTTTTTGCAAAGAAGAAAGATGGGTCTTTGAGATTGTTTATAGACAACAGGAAGCTGAACCAGGTAACCGTGAAGAACAAGCATCCTATGCCTAGGATTGATGACCTGTTTGATCAACTGAAGGGATCGCGCTATTGTTCGAAGATTGACTTGAGGTCAGGGTATCACCAGTTGAGGAGTAGAGATGAGGACATAGCGAAGACCACCTTTCAGACTCATTATGGTCACTACAAGTTCTGGTTATGCCGTTCGGTTTGACGAACGCCCCTACGACATTTATGGGTTTGATGAACCGTATCTTCCACCCTTATCTGGACAGTTTTGTGGTGGTATTCGTGGACGACATTCAGATCTATTCGCCCATGAGAGAGATGCACGAGGAACATCTGCATGTTATCTTGCAGCTTCAGAGAGAACATCACCTGTATGCGAAGTTCGAGAAGTGCGAGTTCTGGATGTCGGAGGTGAGATTCCTTGGACACATGGTGCCACAGAATGGGGTATCAGTGGACTTGTCGAAGACTGATGCCGTGATGGATTGGCAGCGACCGAAGAACGTCTTTGAGATCCGTAGTTTTCTGGGTCTAGCAGGTTATTATCGGCGGTTCGTCAAGGACTTCTCTAGGTTGGCAGCACCTATGACGCGTCTGGTGCGGAAGGGAGTTATGTTCTTGTGGAGCGAGTCTTGTGAGTCGAGCAGAAGAGGAGATTGACCAATGCTCTAGTGTTGATTATTCCAGAGCGAGGTCTGGGGTATACAGTGTATTGCGATGCGTCACACGATGGTTTGGGCGGCGTATTGATGCAATGAGGTAAGGTTGAAGCCTACGGTTCATGGCAGTTGAAGACACATGAGAAGAACTACCCGACGCACGATCTGCAGTTGGCAGCCGTGGACTTCGCTTTGAAGATATGGAAGCATTATCTATATGGTGAGCACTTCGAGGTTTTCTCTGATCACAAGATCTTGAAATACTCATTTTCGCAGAAGGACCTGAATCTTTGCCAACGACGATGGATGGAGTTGTTGAGAGACTACGACTTTGATTTGCAATATCACCCAGGAAAGGCAAATGTCGTAGCCGATGCACTCAGTAGGAGATCTCATGGCTCGTTAGCATTTTTGGCTATACGAGAGTGCGGCATGCTTAGAGACTTTGGGGAGTTTGATTTGTGTCTTCGGGAGACAGGAAGGGGTGCAAATTTATATTCAGTAGCTTCACAACCCGCATTGGTTGCACGCGTGTTAGAGGCTTAGCGAACCGAACAGGAGGCTCAGATGATACGGGATCGCATTGTTATTGGGAAGGACACAACATGATGGGTGATGGGTTCGGATCAGAGTTTGAGGTTGACATGGCGACTGTTTGTGCCAGAGTTGTGCCGAGCTGTGCCGAGCTGAGATGCTACATGAGTTTCATCATTCACGTCTTGCAGTGCATCCAGGAGGCACGAAAATGTATCATGATTTGCGTCGTCAGTTCTGGTGGACTAGAATGAAGAGAGACGTGATCCAATTCGTTTCTCGATGCCTTACTTGTCAGCAAGTAAAGGTGGAACACCAAAGGCCAGCGGGATTGTTACAGCCGTTGCCTATAACTGAGTGGAAGCGGGAGAATGTCACGATAAATTTTGTATCAGGACTTCCTCGATCGCCGGCGGGACATGATACTGCTTGGGTTGTGGTTGATAGGCTGACGAAGTCAGCACATTTTCTTCCCATTCGAGTGAGGAATTCGGTGGACAGATTGGGTAGGTTGTATGTTCAGGAGATAGTCCGACTACATGGAGTACCTGTAACTATTGTCTCTGATCGAGACCGGCGCTTTACATCGCGCTTTTGGCAGAGTCTTCATATGTCTTTGGGGACTAGCTTGACCTTCAGCATAGCTTTTCATCCACAGACTGACGGTCAGTCTGAGAGGACCATCCAGATTTTGGAGGACATGTTGAGAGCCTGTGTGCTTGATTTTTG
>JAULJZ010155186.1:0-28724 GCA_032270985.1 Heliamphora pulchella
TATAACGATGTACTACAATCGTACCAATGGAATGTCCGGGTCCATTGCGATTGTGAGCCTACCTGTATAATCTGTCAGAACCTATAACCCGATCTTCCGTGCAGCATGCATCGAGTCAAATACTGGACAGAATATACGGAGGACTATGCATTCATTCATCACAAATATAAATATGAAACCACGAATGCAAAAATATCTCAAATTTTTCTCATTAATTTCCCAGGGATCAAGAATAAAAAACCTAAAAAGCATGGCTTTTCAGTATATATTCCCAACAGCTCTGTTGCGTGAGATGGTCGGCTCCATCCGACAACTGGGTGAGGCCTCTAGGGGGAGAGAGACCATACCGGAGCCGAGGGCGACGGTTGCGATGTGTGAGTTTCACTGTCTGGATCCTTCTACCTTTTCTAGGGATCCCAATCCCACGGTTGCCACTGAGTGGCTGGAGCAGGTTACCAGGATTCTGTATTCGCTTCAGATAGAGGAAGATGATCTGAGGGTTATATATGCCGCCTTTCAGCTGAGAGGGAGTGCTCACATGGGGTGGAAGTTCGCCAAGACCACAGTGGCAGGCACCTAGGATGCATTCACGAAGGTATTTCTAATACCTAGAGAAATACTTTCCAGTGACTCTGAGGGACCGCTACAGAGAGGACTTCCTGTTTCTGACGTAGGGAACGATGACAGTGCTTGAGTACGAGGCTGAGTTTACTAGCCGATCTCGGTTTGCACAGGAGATCGTACCTACTGACGAGTTTCATGCGAAACGATTTCAGAGGGGTTTATGGCCCGCTATTCGTGACAGAGTGGCGGCATTCAGGATGCAAGTCTTTACAGAGCAGGTGGAGACTGCTATGAAAGTGGAGGATATTCTGAACGAGGCGCGCAGAGACAGGGACAACAGGAGTCAGTCAAATTGGGGACGTACACAGGTCTAGGGACGCAGGGACAAGCGTCGACGGTATCTGGTCGGAGTGCTCATCTAGTGGGGTCGTATACACCACAGTCTTCTACATTCGCGCCACCCGTAGCTTCAACGGGAAGGTCAAACCAGAGAGCACTTGTTTGTCATAGATGCCAGTGGCCAGGACATTGTGCGGCTGAGTGCAGGAGTGCAGCACCTGTTCAGGCACAGTTGCAGTTGCAGGCTCAGGGGAGAGGGCCAGTGGTATGTTTTGAGTGCAGCCAGTCTGTGCACATCCGTAGGGATTGCCCTGGAGGAGGGAGTGTGCGGAGTACAGCAGGCGCATCTGTTGTTCCATCAGGCCAGGGGAGACAGATGTATTCACAGCCTAGAGCTCAGACGTCCCGTTTTGCAGAGGGAGGAGCTTCAGTGCAGTCGGGCAGGCAATCGGCAGTGCAGGGCCGCAGTGGGCCAGCAAGAGCTTACGTTCTCACAGATCCTAGTTCATCCAGGGCACCGATCGTACCCGATGCTGCCGCTACCACCTCCGTGATTAGAGGTACTCTTCTAGTCTTCAGATCATGGGCCTGTGTTCTTATCGACACTGCAGCATCACACTTGTTTATATCTTCTGCTTTCGCATCTGCATTGGGGTTACAAATGGATTGGTTGGGTAGTACTATGTGTGTGGAGACCCCCGTGAGTGGAGATGTGACGTTGAGTCTTGTCTGTAGATCTTGCGTGTTAGAGGTCACCGGTCGTTGTTTAGAGTTCGGCCTTGTTATTCTAGACATGACCGCATTTGATGTCATCCTAGGGATGGATTGGCTGACTACCTATCGTGCCTTCATCGATTGCGATCGATGGAGGGTGACGATTTGTACCCTGGTGGGAGATTGCTTTTGTCTTGTGGGAGACCGAGATGAGGGTTTGAGGTCTATGCCAGGTGTTGTGCAGGACCAAAGCAACCTGGGTTCTCTTTTTGCAGCCCTTATGTTAGATGAGGTAGTTGGGGTTCGAGGAGAGTTACCTCCGGTGGTGTGCGACTTTCCTGATGTCTTTCCTGTTGATTTGTTTGAGTTGCCACCGAGCCGGGAGGTAGAGTTCTCTATTGATCTAGTTCCCGGAGCTGCTCCCATATCTATACCATCCTATCGCTTTGCATCCGTTGAGTTGCGTGAACTCAAGGTGCAATTACAGGAGTTGCTAGACAGAGGGTTTATACGTCCGAGTACTTCTCCGTGGGCAGCTCCTGCTCTTTTCGCAAAGAAGAAGGATGGATCTTTGCATCTGTGTATCGATTACAGGAAGATGAGCTAGGTGACAGTGAAGAACAAGTATCGGATGCTGAGGATAGATGGCCTGTTTGACCAACTGAGGGGTTCGAGCTGCTTTTCAAAGATAGACTTGAGATCAGGATATCACCAGTTGACGATTAGGGATAAGGACATAGCGAAGACCGCTTTTAAGACTCGCTATGGTCACTATGAGTTTCTGGTTATGCCGTTCGGTCTGACGAATGCACCTGCTACATTCATGGGCTTGATGAACCAGATCTTTCATCCTTACTTGGACAGTTTTGTAGTGGTGTTTGTGGATGATATTCTGATATATTCACCCACCAAGGAGGCACACGAGGATCAACTGCAGATTGTGCTACAGACTTTGAGAGAGCACCGCTTGTACACGAAATACGAGAAGTGCAAATTCTGGATGTTGGAGGTGAGATTTTTGGGACACGTGGTGTTAACAGATGGGGTAGCTGTGGATTCATTGAAGACAGATGCAGTGACCGGTTGGAAGAGACCGAAGAGTGTCTTTGAGATTCGTAGTTTTCTAGGTTTAGCAGGTTACTACCGACGGTTCGTGAAGGACTTTGCTAGACTCGCCGCACCGATGACGTGTCTGATGCGAAAGGGAGTTGTGTTTGCTTGGAGTGTGTCCTGTGAGTTAGCTTTCCAGGAGCTGAAGACGAGGTTGACTAGTCCGCCAGTGTTGATCATTCCAGAGCGAGGCTTGGGGTATACGGTGTACTGTGATGCTTCACATGATGGTCTTGGATGTGTTCTGACGCAGGGAGGCAAGGTTGTAGCCTACGGTTCTCGACAATTGAAGACGCACGAGCAGAACTATCCTCACACGACTTGGAGTTGGCAGTTGTGGTCTTCGTCTTGAAGACATGGCATTACTATCTGTATGGTGAGCACTTCGAGGTTTTCTCCAATCACAAGAGTTTAAAATACCTATTTTTGCAGAAGGACCTGAACTTTCTCCAGCGACGATGGATGGAGTTGTTAGAGGATTATGATTTTGATTTGCAGTATCTTCCAGGGAAGGCCAATGTTGTGGCAGACGCACTCAGTAGGAGATCTCACGGGTCGTTAGCTTCTGTGGCTATACGTGAGTGGGACATGCTTGCAGATGTTGGGGAGTTTGATTTGTGCCTCAGGGAGATCGAGACGGGTGCCACCTTATTTTTTGTAGTTACTCGACCAGCGTTGATAGCACGTGTACTAGAGGTCCAACGGACGGATCAGGAGGCTCAGATGATACGAGACTGCGTTGCTAGTGGAGAGGATACAGCAGGCTAGGTTGTGGGTTCGGATCAGAGTTTGAGGTTAGCTGGGAGATTGTTTGTGCCAGAGTCATGCCGAACTGACCTTCTACGTGAGTGTCATCATTCTCGTCTTGCCGTGCATCCTGGAGGCACGAAGATGTATCATGACCTACGTCGTCAATTCTATTAAACAGGGATGAAGCGAGATGTGATCTAGTTTGTTTCCCAATGCCTCAACTGTCAGCAGGTAAAGGCAGAACACCAGAGACCGGCAGGATTGCTACAGTCGTTGCCTATATCAGAGTGGAAGTGGGAGCATGTCACGATGGACTTTGTGTCAGGACTCCCACAGTCACCTAGAGGACACGACGTCGTGTGGGTTGTGGTTGATAGGTTGACAAAGTCTGCACACTTTCTCCCCATCCGAGTGAGGGATTCGGTCGAACGACTGAGTAGCTTGTGCGTCAGAGAGGTAGTCAGGTTACATGGAGTGCCAGTGTCTATTGTTTCAGTCCAAGACCCGCGCTTCACATCGCGCTTTTGGCAGAGTCTTCCGAAGGCTTTGGGGATGAACTTGATGTTCAGTACTGCCTTTCACCCCCAAATGAATGGCCAGTCAGAGAGGACTATACAGATTCTGGAGGATATGCGGAGGTCTTGTGTCCTTGATTTCAGAGGTTCGTGGGAGGATCATCTACTGTTGGCAGAGTTTGCATACAACAATAGTTATCAGTCCAGTATTGGGATGGCACCGTATGAAGCTTTGTATGATAGACCGTTTAGATCACCCGTGTGTTGGACAGACGTGGGAGAGACCACAGTCTTGGGACCAGACATGGTAAGGGAGACGACGGAGAAGGTTGCGGTGATTTGCTAGCGCCTACTGACAGCATAGAGCCGTCAAAAGAGTTACGCAGATCAGAAGAGGCGACCTTTGGAGTTTGCAGTGGTAGATTATGTGTTTCTGAAGGTCTTGCTACGTAGAGGTTTGACGAGGTTTGGTCGTAGCGGGAAGCTATCACCGCGTTTCATTGGACCATTTGAGATCTTAGACAGGATTGGTGAGGTTACTTACCGTTTGGCGTTACCACGTCAGTAAGCATCTGTGCATAACGTGTTTCACGTTTCTATGCTTCAGAGGTACGAGCCTGATTCTTCATATGTGTTAGATTGGGCTGAGCTGCAGATTGAGAAGGATGTCACTTATGAGGAGCGTCCAGTGAGGATTCTTGATACAAAGGAGCAGGTGTTGTGGGGCAGAACAATCGCCTATGTCAAGGTCCTATGGCATCATCATGGGATTGAGGAAGTGATGTGGGAGCTCGAGTCTGGGATGCGTGCTAGATACCCAGACCTGTTTACCTTGTGACCTTGTGAATTTTGGGGGCAAAATTCCTTAAGGGGGGAGAGTTGTGAGACCCTGAACCTTGTAATTTTGAGTTGTTTATATACGTGATGCTCTTATTCCAGTATGTGACAGCATTGATGCATGTTTTATGCTTTAAAGTTGTAGAAAAGCATGTGTAAATGTGTTTTATGCTTTCCCAGACCTTGGTTAGGTAGGTTGGGTTGCTTTTTGGCTTGAAACACAGCAGCAAATTCCAATACGCCTTTGGTGTGGGGTTCGGTCGACTAGGGGGTCTAGTTCAGTCGACTGAACCGTAGATCTGGAGCTCGGTCGACTGAACTCCCAAGTTCGGTCGACTGGACAGTGTTATTTTTTATTTTTTATAAATAGACCAGTGGTGGGTTTTTTTATACAAAAACCTTTCTTCAGAACTAAGAAACCCCTTTTCTCCTCCTTCTCTCTAACTTTGAGGGCTCGGGGCTTGGTTTGTTGTTGATTCGTTCGTGGATCCTTGCTATCAGGGCCGAGGGCTTCGCATCCATCTAGTCAGATTCTCGTTCTGACGCCGTTCAGTTTTGAGACGTCGAGTTCTTGACTCTCCAAGGTAGGATTCTAGACCCTACTACTGTATTAAGGTGATATATGTAATTGTGTATACTTTCACCACGTAGAAATGCATCAAACGTGATTTTCATGTCTAAACCTTGGTTTTTGGGTAAAAAGCGGGTTTTTACGCCTTTTCTCAGTTTTTATACATGATTCGGGTGTGTTGACATCCGTGGTTTTGAAAAGAGGTTTGAAAACACGGTAAATTGTGAAAAAGGTGAAAAACATGATTTTGGAGGTTTGGAGCTATCCCGCGGGGTTGAGTTTCACCTTTTAAACATTTTGTTGGAAATGGTTTAGATCTCCATGTTGATGGATTGGGTCTCTTTTATACATGTGTTGTATAAACAGTTTTTGGGTTTTTGTAGTTGAGCTACGTACCTTCGGGTTAGTCCCCGTAAACGAGGTTGATGGGTGCTTAGTCCCCTCGGGTTGTGGTCCCGTAAACTAAGTGGTTGTGTGGGTGCTTAGTGCCCTCGGGTTTGACCCCATAAACTAAGTCAGTTGCCTCCGTTAATGGCGTTATTGTTGCAACTCTTTATAGAACTTGTCATTACTAAACCTAGGGTCGAGGGTAATGGACGAGAGTCTATAGTTGTTACCTTCGTCGATGTGGCAGAGTCGGTACATAGGACTACATTTATATCTTTCTCCTCGGCTGAGTGGCCTGAGTAGAGCTTACTGTTTATTTACAGCTTTCCCTTAACTGTGGAATGATATCTGTTAGGATGATATGCATAGTTTGAAGGATGGAAAACGTGGATTTTTATGAGATAAAATGTTTTAAGACTCGTGATAGTTTGATGGAAAACTTATGATTTTGGAAGTAAAACCCTTTTTGGCTCCTATGGTTGAGCCCGCGTGTGTGTAATTGCATAGCCTGCTTTACAGTTTTATTGTCTATGTTTCTATTGGGCTTTGGCTCACGGTGTGGGATTTTGCTGTAAAACATTTTCAGGTGAGCATGATGAGATGACCTAGTTGCAGAGGTGATGGAAGACTTGCTATAGTTTTTCCTTTTTGAGACATGTACTTACACATGTGACGCCTGTTGAGGCTGGTTTTGTACGCCTTGAGGCGATACTATTATTCATGTATGAGATTGCATGATTTATAGTTTTATGAGAGTTGAACTGTGGGGATCTTTTATCCAAATGTTGTATATTTTAATTATCAACTGTTAAATCAATTTTCTTAAATGGGTGTTTTGGTGGGCTTTCGCATGACCCAGATGTTTGGGGCGTGACACAAACCATCTTTTGACTCACTCACAAGAGCCCTGAGAACAGTTAAAAAAGGGTTTTTAGATTGTGATACTCGTAAAAACAATTTGAAATCTGATTTATCCGTCCCACAATGCAGGCCATGCAATCCATGTACCCTCTTAGATCGAGAGACCTCAACTCCAACAGAACGCAGTACAGATGCGTATAACCGGCGCTCACAGGCCCCAACCACAGTCCTAACACTGAGATAAAGATCCGTACCCAAACACACATTTTTTGGGATAAAACCGTATACTACGGGGTAAAACCATAAACCACGGGGTAAAACTGCAAATTTTACCGTAAGCCACGGGATGAAACCGCCAACCACGGGATTATACCACACGATAAGACCGCATATTATAGGATAAAACTGAATACTACAGGGTAAAACTGAATACTATGGGATAACTCCGAACATTACGGGATAACACCGAATCAAAACATGCATACTAAACCAGGGTTTAAATCCATAAAGCCATGTACTGTCACTACGTTATACAAACCATGTCACATGCTACGCACGCGACTCACACCGCACCTGCAACCCGTGCAATATGCATCACATGCATCCGTTCCTCATATTCCACATAACCATGCCTATAAAACTTATGAGTTTTAAAGCATGCAACCACGGTACACATAACGATACCAAAATTATGTAATCCACTTATATAATCTGTACATAAATAAACAGTTATAAATAAACATAACCATATATAGCAATACATCACGACGCCACCCGTCAAAACAAACCGACATCTACTCACAAGGACATCCAACAACCCATAAAACCAAGCCTAACCCGTAGGCCAGCGCTAAACCCCTGAAACCATGAGGTCACAAAACACCACCTTTTTGCCAAAGGTTCCACGGTCCTAAACACGCCCCACTTCCAACGAAGAACAAATACCGCGCCCCTAACCGTGCACCACACCCCCATCGAACCATGCACGTCAACCCAAAGGATGGCATCTAAACCAATACTCAAAGCCATGACACGACCCCCAAAGCCACCACACAACTAACCGAACCCCAAAAAGAATCCAATAGTATTTCAGTCAATTAATCGCATAACTAATCAATTGAATACCGTTAGAAACTAATCGAAAGACAAGAACCCAACCAAAACCATCAAAACACCAAGCCCATCACCTCAATCGACTGGACCCCAACCCCTATTCGACTAAAAACTCTCGAGAAAAGCCAAAAACCTAAGACAGATCCATGTCAGTCGACTGACCTAGGAGGTTCAATTGACTAACCTCCCAAAAACTTGATCTAGTTGACTGACCTCCCACGGGAACTGTTTTTAAGCTACGATTTTAGACTCCAAAACCTCGAATCAACGCCTCGAAACTCCCATCTAACACCCTTAGACATCTACAAGCCCAAGCCTAACACCAAAATCACGAAAGAAACACCCGATACCCGATTCTGTCCACCGAAATTGCCGAAAAACAATTTTTAAACCCAGAAAGCCAACTTGAAACAAACTCAGATCTACAGCAATCTAACTGTTAAAAATACACCCGATTACACGTAGCACCCTTATAAGACATGAGCGTCTAGGATCTTACCTCAGTGAGTTAAAAACTCGACCCCTCGAACCATGTGCAAATTCGAGTTTCACCGAAATAAAATTTCGTCTGAATGAACGCGTAACCCACCGTGCCAATAGCAAGGATCCGTTGTTGGATCGTTGAAAACCGAGCCCTGGGCCCCGGAGAAGTTAGAGAGAAGGCAGCGAGAAAATGGAGGAAACTTAGTGGATAAGTTTTGAAAATATTTTTTAAAAATATCTTACTCAAGATATTTATAGGCCTCTAAAATATCTTTTTTTTTTAATTTTTTGAAATTCGTACAGCAACATCTCACGCTCCCTGGAACCTACCCCGTATGTATATCTAACCCCGATCATGCATCAAAATGTATTTAAACATGCAAAAGCAAAAACGCTAAACGCGTGTCGAAAAATGCCGAAAAAGAAAATGAGTAGGGTCTCATAAGTTACGTGTTGAATAAAATACAAGTATTTATTGTAAAATTCTTTATAAACTATCTCAAATTCGTTAGTTATCTCATAATCTCAAACTAAAATCTGCAATATTCAAAACAAAAATTAAGAAGGGAAACAACCCCCCCTAATCGCGACATCCTCTTAGATAGTCAATAGACAATCAAACCACCGATAAGTTAACTAACCCCCTAGATGATAAAGCACTCGGAGTAGCATAAGTTTTGAAGGAACGCCGTTAAAACCTTGCAATTTTACCCATATAAGTTTCCTTTCCCAAACCCTTGTATCAACTTTAGGACAAATATCCATCTTAGCTACACGTTGCTTAAACATACCTTTTGTCAAAGTCTGATTCTGCACAAATAGGTCCCGAGAACATCCTCGTTGTAATATTCATTAATTGCTGATTTCTTATCTCTAGTGCATCTAAACTTCAATCAACCTCTCGACCTGAGTCAACAATGATTTCTTTAACTATAACCTCATGCCTTTAAATCATTCGGGAGTCCACCCTAAGATATTCTAACCCCAGTGACATCTCGTGCTTATACCATTTGAAATCCTCAGCCAAACGCTTATCTAGTCACTGACGTATGATCACCTTCTCTGAAACTAGTAAGATTGAGCTGACCATCCTTAACAAACTCCACGCGTGTTTTGTCTATCAATCTTTAAAACCTTAACTGTAGGTCAGTGAGTGATGACGATCGTCAGAATATTATGTTATTAGGCCTTAGTACATTCACGAAAGATTAGGACAATACACGAAAACTTTTTGACGCCTCGTCGAATCATAGGGTAATCTTTTCCTCAACATTACAACTCAAAGCACCGTCAACGTTCACGTTTAACGATGTTTTGAAGATCGAGACCTCTGACTGTAGGAATGGTTAAGTAAGAGTTTATTCAACTAACTACACCTTTTTAAAGGAGCCGACAAGTAGAACTATGCCACCAACAATCTATAGATAGGAACTGTTGGAGGCAATACGGCAAAGATCATTATTTTTGAAAACAATTTTTGGTAAAAAATTAACAGGACGGGCAAATGCGGAAACGGGCTCCAGATAAAACTTTTGACGACGAACGGTTAAAATAAAACCCGTGCAATCAAAGTTAATTTAGAAGAATACCTCTTGTCGATCTAATCTTCAACTACAACTTGATTTCGAGTTGAAACTCCTATCAGATTCTCTACTATATTCCCTTACGCGATCCTCGAACGTAGTGTGGGTTACGATCCTTCGAGAACTCCTACTGGTAGAACCCCGATATATTTAAGTCTTGAGAGACAAAAATAATAACATAATAATGATATATGATATATGAGATATCAATTTCAAACTGGTTCAGCCTACCCGCGTATATATAGGGCTACAGCAGGGACCTGTGGAGTAATTATGCGTTAGACTTCCAATGGAACACAGACACCTACTAGAGGTTTCTGCAATTATGGAAAGACATGTAGCGGTTTCTACAATTTTCATAAAACACTGAATTACAATTCACACCACTAAAGAACTATAATTGCACTCTGACCCATAATCTCAAGACTTTCTTGCATTGAGCTCCTGTTATTAAATGCTTGCCATTTCTCCCCACGTTAAGATTGTCGATACCCGCCAATTAAATTTAATTACTGATAATTTAATTTAATCGGCATCTTAATATTCTTTAAGCCCTTTCGCTTAACTTATTTGACCGCTGAATAATTAAATCCATCTGTAGGGTTTAGCCCGGTCAAAACTTATAACCATCCTTATTGGGGTATCGTCAATCATGATTTTTTGAGACGTCGATTCTGTCAATAATTAATATTTTCCATATAAATAATACCGCTATCCAACTCACTAGGAATATAGACTCATATAAGATCGCACTCTCTAATGAATCAAAACAACAAATATTAAATATATGTAAATCAATAATTATTTCAAGATTAAGAGGATAAGCACTATTCATAATAATCTTGGGGTGTAAATTAATTTATATAGTCAGTACAAAATTAATTACACCAAATATCCAGTTCAATACACATAGAGTGTACTAGCATAGAGAGTTGGAACAATAGACAAAGCTATTATCAGTTCTTCGTAACCAAGACAGACCTACTAAAACTCTGCGCTACAGTCTACCGATGGTATGTCCATTTCAATCTAAACTGTGAACATAAAACTTATATTCTGCAAGAACCTAAAATTTTATCTTCTGTGTGTAAGCTATACTCTACACGCCAGATTAAATACTATATAGAATATTGGACATCCATGCATAACAAAAAAAGGATATGCATACATTGCTCATAAAGATTCTCATAAAATGAAAAATTAATTTTATTAAAAATAAAATTAAATACTAAAAACATGGTTTTCAGTATACCAACTCTAACAATCTCCCACTTATACTCAAAATCATGCTGCCATACATCTGACTCCTATGCCCTCTATACGACTATCAAATGTATTAGCCGGTATGCTCTCTTTGTAAAGGATCTGCAAGGTTGTCTCCTGATGGAAGTTTTATGTCTGACTGAAAATCTGGGTCTGTGTACCCCAAAAGGTACTAGACTGTCTGCCTAGTAAACCAACATATAATTCTTAGTCATTTTTTAGGTACTTGATTATATTCTTTACCGCAGTCTAATGCTCCTGCCCTTGGTTAGACTGATATCTGCTAACCATGCCAACGGCAAAGCAGATGTCGGGTCTAATGCAAAGCATAGCATACATGAGGCTTCTTACTGCCGAAGCATAAAGAACCGCCTTCATCCTCTCTATCTCATCAGGTGTCTTAGGACACTGATCCTTGGATAGAGTGATTCCATGCCTGAAAGGGAGAAATCCTTTCTTGGAATCCTGCATGCTAAAACGAGCAAGGATATCATCGATATACTTTACTTGTGATAAGCCAAACATCCTTTGTTTCCGATCTCACACAAGCTTGATCCCAAGAATGTGACTGGCTTCTCGCAAGTTCTTCATATCGAACTGCGCAGATAACCATACTTTAACCGTAGATAATGCCCCACATCATTTTTGATGAGCAAGATATCATCTACATAAAGTACTAGGAAGATTACCACGCTTCCGTTACGCTTCTTATACACACAGGACTCATCCGGACTTTGATACAAACCATAAGATTTTATAGCTTGATCAAACTGAGTGCTCCAAGACCTCGATGCCTACTTAAGTCCTTAAATGGATCTCTTAAGCTTGCACAGCATGTGCTCCTGGTCCTTTGCAATGAATCCGTCTGGTTGTATCACATAGATACACTCATCAAGACTTTCGTTAAGGAAAGCTGTCTTGATGTTTATTTGCCAGATTTCGTAATCGAAATGTGCAGCAATGGATAAGAGAATTTAGATAGAATTAAGCATGGTTACCGGCGAAAAGGTTTTCTCATAGTCGATGCCATCTTTCTGAGTGAACCCTGTAGAAACAAGCATAGCTTTGAAGGTTTCAACCTTTACATCTACTCCTCTCTTCCTCTTGTAAATCCACTTGCATCGAATTGGTTTTATCCCTTCGGGTGGTTCTACAAGTTCTCAGACCTTATTGGAATACATAGATTCTATCTCTGAATTCATAGCCCTTTACCAAAGATCTGCATCTTTGTCTTGTAGTGCTTCATTGTAGTTATAGGGCTCGGTATTTAGTTCTACCGGGATCTTGTCAAAAGACTCTCCTAAGAACATATACCGGTCAGGTTGATGAACAACCCTCCCACTACGACGAGGCACTACCTGTGTCTGTGTACTAGCAGTAACAGGCTGTGCAAAATATGAACCCTGTGCATCAACACCCTGTTCTGGATTTGCACCTGTCCTGATAATCCTATAACTACGACAAGGTAATGGAATATCAGTGACTTATGGTTCCTCTTCTGTTCTATTGGTATTTCTTCTCAGTTCTTCTAAAATAATTTTTCTTTTGGGCCTGTATCCATAATATAATCCTCTTCCATGAATCGGGCATTGGTGCTAACAATGACCTTCTAATCCTTAGAATTATAAAATAGACCACCTTTTGTTCCCTTGGGATACCCTACAAAGAAACAGACTTCTGTCCTCAACTCTAACTTACCCGCGTTCCCTTTCAGCACATGTACTGGACACCCCCAAATTCGAATGTGTTTCAGATTAGGCTTATGCTCGGTCCACAATTCTGTGGGAGTAGAAGGTTCTGACTTAGAAGGTACCAAGTTCAGAATGTATGCCGCTGTCTCTAAAGCGAGTCCCCAAAATGAATCTGGTAAACCTGAATAACTCATCATTGACCATACCATTTCTATAAGAGTCCTATTCTTTCTTTCTGCTACACCATTCTGTTGTGGAGTGCCAGGTGCAGTCAACTGGGATGTAATCCCCTCTGATGACAAGTAGTCCTTAAACTTTCCAAAGATGTATTCCCCACCACGGTCGGATCATAGTGATTTGATACTTTTACCTAGACGCTTCTCCGCCTCCGCCTTGAATTCTATGAATTTCTCAAAATATTCAGACTTACGGTGCATCTGGTAAATGTATCCATACCTTGAGTACTTATCAATGAAACTAACGAAGTACTCAAAGCCACCTCTAGCCCAGATTTTCATAGGACCACACACATCAAAATGAACCAGTTCCAACGGTTCTTTAGCTCTATAGCCTTTAGCCGAAAAAGGGACTCTTGGTTATCTTACCCTCTAAGCAAGATTCACAGACTGGAAGTGACTCCACTTCTAATGAACTCAAAGGTTCATCTGCTACTAGTCTGCTTATCCTTTTTAGATTAATATGACCTAAGCGTAAGTGTCAAAGAAACGTTTGGTTCATTAAAGAAGTAAACTTTTTCTTATCTGGTAATATAGATGTATTATTCGTTTCAATCAGTTGTAGTGTAGAAGAGATTGAAGTAATAATATAAAAATCATCCATCAATGTACCAAAACAAATAACCCGTTTATTATCCTTAATAACCACAAAGTGATTAAAATAAACCAAATATCTGTCTTTAGCCAATCTAGAAATGGAAACTAAGTTCCTTCTAATGGCGGGTACAGAAAGACAATCTCTCAATATTAAAACCCGATCTCTACCAAAATTGAGACTAACATATCCTACTGCAACTGCTATTACCTTTGTATTATAGCCCATATGCAGGTAAATCTCCCCATCACTAAGTTGTTGGGTTTTTTGGAACCCCTGTAATGAATTGTAGACATGATTAGTGGTTCTTGTATCTACACACCAAGTGCCGGTAGATAACACCACTAAACATGTTTCGACAACTAGTGAGCAGAAATTATCCTATTTGTTCTGCTTTTTGAGAAATACAAGACATAACTTTTTCCAGTGCCGGGTCTGGTTGCAGTGAAAACATCTGCCTTTTGGTTTTTTCACACCAGTCCGTGGCCCACTAACTACCCTGAAAACTGTCTCTCTATTTCTGAACCTTTTTCTTCTCCATTCATTTCGGCCTAGAGGAAGAACTTTTTTCAGAAACAAAGACATTTCCTGGTATTGAAGAAATACCATTTCTAGTTAAAGTTATATCCAAGTTACATTTCCAGTTAACAAAATTTGGTTCCGTAAGTTTGTTTTCTTTGAGTATTAAAGCCCATTTTAATTCTAAGAATCACATAATTAAAAAAATCATTAATTATGATGAGAAAAACTTTGAATTCATTTTAATTTGATTCTCTCTACCATTTTAAAATTAATTCACCAGCAGATTGGTAATTTGAGAATAGCATGCCTCGTTGGGAGGACGTCTACTATCCTTCATATGACCAGACAGGCCAATTTCTTTTAATTTTACTATCTAGGCAACTGACCATGCCAAGCAAAATTAAATAGCTGACATAGTTTCGCTCTAATATATAATAGCAGTTACTCAGTTAGAGAGGATACTATTATATACAGCTAAATATTAACCATCATCTAATTCTAAATTAATCGCTTTGCAATGAACCCTTCAGTTGGAGAAGTGATCCACACTAATAATTATCCAGAATTATCCCTAAAGGAGGTTTACACTGGTGATACCGCAATTAATCTATCCATTGGGAAGGAAGGCCTTACTGTCGACACGCAGGGTTTAATTGTATCGCCTACAAACTGGTGATGGAGACCGCGGAATTTATCTGTGAATAAATTCACTGTCCCACTTAGATTTTTAAAATATTTTTTAGGGTTATAAAAATTCGTTTAATTAAAATAAATTTATTAATTTTGAAAGCCATACTATCTGAAAGAATCAAATATTTTTCTGTGTACATAATTCTAAAGATTCTGATTTATCAAACCGTTTTTACGTGTTTAAATGTGTAAGAAATAAAATTTAATAAATGCACAGTTTTTCCTTTAACTTTTCAGCTAAGGTAGTGATTAAAGACATTTATTTATTTTTATTTTTTATTTCACATTTTTGAAAAATAATAATTTATTTTGATTAAATATTTTTGTATTTAATTAATTCAAAATTTGAAATTAATTCTCACATTTTTCAAAGATATCCGATTTTAAAAAAAATATCTTAAACGTGATATTTTGTAAAAAATAAAATATCTAAAGTTTTTCTATTTAATTAAAATTAATTAAATAAAAAAATTAATTTTATTTTTCATTATAAAATATTTTAATTGAAACCGAATTTTTGAATTAATTAAATTAACATGATAAATAAAATTAATAAATATCATCTACGCAGTTAATAAAAAATTAAATGCAAAATAAAAAAAATATCCCGATTTTATGATCCGATTGAAACTCTAGAAAGTTTTAGTCTCCTGTTCTGAGTAAGTTTCTTGTATCCCATTTGCATTATAACTTTTTGATCAATCTATATCAGAAAATTCAAGCCAACCAAACAGCTCTTAGGATTTCCGAAACAGTAGGGAAACAGCTGGGATTACTGTTTGCTTAGAATTATAAACCACATGGGATTCCTTGCTTCAGTATATCCGAAACAGTCTTGATCCAGGAAAATCGCTAGAATTCGACGCTTGTTTGGGAAAACTACTGTACAGTTTCGGCATTGGCGCCTGCTGTGTTTGCTCAGAAACCGGCTATTTTTTTTCTTTTGAATTTTCTTTTCTTTATGCGCCAGTTTGCTGCGAAGAAACCGGCTCCTGAGTTTGTTCATGGGATTGCCGCAGCTTATCCACTGGAAGTTAAAATCAGCTTGAAAAAAAAAATGCACTGAAGCCGTTTGGAATTGCTATGGCTTCTGTTTTGGTAACATGCGCCACTTTTGTGCACCGAAAAAGTGTTTGTGTGACGCCCTGTCCTCCGGGCACGTTGGGACATACATAAATATAAATAAAGGGATATTCTAACCATTTATTCATATTTACATACGCTAGTTATTACATCATAAATGAATTCTAAACCTATCAAAACTACATACATAAGTATTAGAGTTCCACCAAGAAATTTCAAAAGTTACACTAAACACTAGAAATCTAGATATATAAAAACGAAAGCAAAAGCTTCAACTTCTCAGAATGCATTAGCTGGATTTGTGTGCTCTTGGGGCTCACCCTGTTTTTTCAGCTCTTCTTCTCTCTCAGGGTTGACTTCCTCCAAGAACTCCTCCTCACCTGTGGCACGAATGCCATGAGCCAAGGCCCAGAAGCAAAACACTCCAACCTTCTAACTAATCTCACAGCACAAAATTCACCGCAACACACCATATAACACCCAGTACAGTTTATATTCAAGTAGACAGATAAATTTATAACATAGTAGTAGATAAGTCAATAAACATGTGTATAAAATGCAGATGCCCAACCTAACATGCATCCAGATAAGAAACAGGAATTCTACGCTGGGAATCACCAGATTAAACTTAATGGGACTTGATCACCAAAGCAATCATCGCGCCTCGTTGCGAATAGTAACCATGCCACAACTGTTTTACTTAATGGCAACGGCTTGGGGTTCGTGCCATACTCTAGGCCAACCTTATCACTTCTTCAGTACTTATTGTCATTGTCTCAGGACTTATTGTCATTGCCTCGGAGACTTATTGTCACTGCCCTCAAGGACTTATTGTCACTACCCCCATATATCAAGCGGTTTGTCCCACCTTAAGACTCGTGATACCTTCGCCGGTGTCAATCCAAAGTCTAAGAGATTTCAAGAAACGTTCATATTATACAAAGTACCAAGATGAGAAATTTAGAACTGCCCCAACTGGGCCCTCTCCGGACTTACCCAAGTCCAAGCCATCGTAACCAGAATGCTAGCGATGATCCCATGTTACCCAACAATATCCATAAACCATTTCAAACACTGGGGACACACCCAGGGTGTAAAAACCAAATTTGTAATACCGAGGATGCACCCAGGGTGTACAAGGTGAATACAACCCAAAACATTTTCGAAAAACGGCAACCAGGGACGCCCTAGGTACAGAACCAAGAAGAATAATCTCAACACAGCCCATCCCAACAACAGTTTGCACAGATGGACTCCAATATGCCAGGATGCAAGTGACAATGTCAATAATGTATGATATAGATCTCAAATTTAACCATCTACAACATGGCATCAACTAGCATGGCAAGATTCATGGTATAACGCACAAAGCATAAAGTACAAGTATGTAAATTATGAGCTACAATTCTCAAGATATGATTAAAAGAGGATAGCATGGGTTCTAAATCATCATATATTCTCTTAAAAGCACTAATCAATTAATGCAATTTGATCATCATATAGAACTCGGGTCTCACAGCAAGGATACTCAAACATACACTTAGAAATTTTAAGTCCAAAAATCAAGTATTAAATTAAAAGATCCGACAAGGTTTTGGGTTATGTAGACTTAAAATTTAGTTATGATTTTTATACACTATTTAGATAAAAACATTTCCTACAAGTCTCATGTTTATCAGTAAGGCCAAGTCCCAAGGCAAACGGGTGAACATTTCATACTTAGCAAAAACGGTTTAGCACTTACTTCAAGATTTTACCAAAAACTAACTTTTGCTGCTCTTGGTTCTGGGGTATGAAATGAAGTTCAAATGAGCCCATTTTTTAGTATGTTCTACTTTAACAAGTTTACTACAAGTTTCATATTTAGAGCTAAGGGTAGTTGTTTGAAACAAGTTAGAATTTTTGGGCAATTTAAAAAGTAGGTTCTGTCAGTCACCAAAACTCAGCAGAGCCAGTTTGGGACAGAGGGTTTAAAACGGTTTTGGTATATCATCCCGAGGCTTTAAGGTCTGATTTTTGGGTAGAAAATGCTTCAATATGTTTTATACAAATTTCATGTAGAACACGTTTGGAATAGGTTACTAAAAATAGGTGTTTTGGGCTATATAAAAATATGTGATAGAATGTTCCTCAGGGGCAGAAAATCAACAAAAAACGTTCAGAGGGGTTTTTACCTATCAAACCTCAATATTTTGTTCTCATTTTTGGTGGGTCGATAGATATATATGTTATCTACAACTGTCATGTTTCGACCAAAGTTCGGATCTCATTCTAAACTAGGGTTTCCAAGTCAGTAATGTTGATTGGTCAGAAAATGATACACTCTGATAAAATTGCAATATCTTGAGTTCTGGTTATGAAAATGAGTTGAAACCAACTTTGGATGAAAGATAACACACAATTGTAACTCTGCACATAAAAGTAATGCTCAGATCAATTTTTACATTGATTTATGGTATTTCAAATCTTAGGACAGAAACATCAAAGTTCTAGAAAATCAAGCCTCTTAGGGTTTAGGTCCTTTACTTATGTCAAATTTTGGTTCTATTTCTTTGCATACTTGTGTTTCAAACTTAAATATCAAGACTCCAGCACCCTTAAAGATCATCAAACTCAAAGATAACAACATACAACAACATCTCATATCATTCATAAACAAAACAGCCCCTAGGTTTCCAACTACAACGCCTTTTCGGTTTGATTTCGGTTCTTGATTTTTGAGGGACTTAAGAGGTGTGTTGGGGGGATGTATTGAGGGATATTAGATACAAGATTTATAGGTTTTACTTACATGTTTGGGAGATCAAAAGATGGTGGAGGATGGATTAGGACTTAGCTTTAAAACCATTGTCTCCAAAGACCCCACTTTTTGGATCCTTCCTTCTTCTTCTTCTTTCTTCTCTCAAACACTCAACCCACTCTTTCTCTCTTTATATGCACGAAATTTTGAAGGGGAGAAGAGGTGTTTGGGCTAGGTTTAAATAGGAGGTGGATAGGGAACACATGGGGACGTAAGTACACAAGGAAGCTTCATTTTCTTCACTTCATTAATTAAGGCTTTGAGTTTGATTTGAGTTGATGTGAGTTTTGATAGCTATAATTCAGATTTGGTGAAGCTAAAAGTAGCTAGATGGCTATTTGGGGGACAAAATCTGATTCCCATCAATCAAGGGATTTGCCTCAGTTTTCGTGCCCCTATTGTGCAAAAAAATGCATTAAAAGTTAATTTGATGTATCTTTTTGATGTCTTTTTTCCTACTGAGACTTATTATTTTTGTATATTTATTAAAAATATAGTATTTCTATATATTATCATAGTTTTCATAGCAATTGATTAAATAGAGGTAGTCTTTTAAGTCAAATTAAGCTATTTTGACAACATAGGGCTTTTTGACTTATTTTGTTGTGTATGAATTTAAATAATAATTTGTTTACCTTTGTTGACTTATAACACTACATTACTAGATATATTACTCGTCCAACAAGTTTGTGATCATCATAATATTTCATTTAATGCATTTCTCATTATTTAAAGCTAAAAAGAAGAAAATAAGTCACTTTTGGCACATTTCCCAAGGTGGTCGGCCACTAAGGGGCATTTTAATCATTTTTTTATGTTATTTTGTCTTTTATCACTTAATTGTACTTAAATCCTTGATTTAGGGTATCCATATGTCAAAATTTAGATTTTTAAGGCTTTTTACTATACTAGGGGCAAAACGGTCATTTTACTTTTTTTGTGAGAATTTTTGATTTTTAATTTATTATTTCATTATATTTATTTAATTTAGAATGTTAGGAGACTCTCTGTGTATTAAGGTTTTGTTGCACGAGTTTTGGACCTTTTTAGGATTTTCGGGTCGAACTTGGGATTTTCGATTCGTGTTAGGGTTTTGAACTACTTCTGTGTTCTATGGTCTCGTGGACTATCTATCACTAACACTAGGGTCTGAGCAGGGTCATTACATGGGTCGTTATCAATAGGGTTGTTATAACTAGGGTCTGTATCATGTCGTTACAAACTACCCCCTTAAACAAATTTCGTCCCTGAAATTTCACCCATCATACTTCGTATGTAAGGTTATGGATGATTTACTAGCGTTGTGCCTTCTCATTCTCCAAAATTGTGTCCTTATTTACTTGAGTTGTTCCTTATTGAGGGTGTAGATAAGGCCGGGCCTATATGTTCAGCACTTAGTGTAAAGATTGTCTCGTCCTACTTAACACTTTAAACCAGCTATTATCAAATCTTCAAGGATCATATCGCATAACCAGCTAGCCCCAACAAGATTCGTATCTTTTTCACGTTAGTTAACCTCTTCCCATTAATTGTTGTTTCGACTTCTGTTGAATCCACTTGAATTTCTTCTCCAAATATAACATGACCTAAAATTATCACCCGATTGAACTAAAACTCACACTTACCAAGGTTTACATACAACTTGTGCTTTCTCACAATGTACAAAGAATCATCAATTGTTTCCTGTGTTTCTCTTCACTCCAAGGAAATAACCGAATATCATTTATCAACACAATCTCAAATTGGTCTAGAAAGCCTCTGAGCACCCGATCCATCAGGTCCATAATCACAGCAAGTAAATTTATTAACCCGAAAGGCATCACCACAAATTCATAATGCCCGTAACAAGTCCTAAAGGCCGTCTTAGGTATATCTGACTCCCGCACTTTCAATTTATCATATCATGATTCTAGTCTATCCTTGAGAATACGTTGGCTCCAAAATTTAACTTCCATCGAGTACGACTTCCACAAGCGATCATATATCTCTAAACTAGCCCACCACCGAAACTGATTTCAAACATTCTCTACTTTTGTTTAGAAAGACTGTCACTTTACCGAAAACCAGCTCATTGCCATATTCAAACGTACATCGAAGACTACTTGCTGATCGACTAACGACTATTAACTCGAAACCACATCACCACCTTGTATTGGACTACTCTAGCCTTATGACTATCAAGATTACGACCGCCACTTGAACCTAATGAGTCACTAGGGCAAAACATACCACACAAACTAAACTCTCCCTAGGTATATGCCTAATCATATGAATCCAATTATAATCTCGTCACATATTTTCTTTACGTACGTACCATCCACCTTACAATCCTTTAACTATACAGTATTAACTCCTTATTATAAAATCTCTTATCATCATCACTCAATCCCTGCACACATTTTCTGCCACACAATCGAACCAAGAATCATTTTTTTGCTCTTTAATTACTTTATCTTACCCACATTCTACCAAGACACTCGATGCTCTCATGGCCAAATATAAAAACTATACCCGTGAATTTGTATAGTCTTACTTTACACTTCCACTCTTTTCATCCAAACACTTATTCCACCCACATACTCACACTAAGTTGCTACGCAAGTCCACCAAAGACAACAAAATTATATCATCCTTCAACTTCTCATACATAGAGTTCATACGTTCCCATAAGAAAATTTCTTCTTTGTACCAGTAACATCTACTTACCAAACAAACTTGCTCTAACGGGTCACATCACAAAAGGTTTTCAAAAGAAACTTCCATCCAACTCACATTGATACCATAACAATAACCAAACATCACTCCATAAGAGTTACACAAACTTAACGCCAAACGAATACAAACTGATACTTTAAAAACCTACCATGTGAATAACTTAGCCTATCTAAAATGCGCACTCCACCCTTCAAACAATCTTCGACGTCAATAGGACTCACTGTTTCCACAAACTCCTTGGCATCCAAATCCTTGAATTATTTAACGAAAGAGCTATCGGTCTTTGAGGTGATCTTGATAATCTTGATGACGAAGTCTATAATCATATGCTTCCATTTTCTCTCTAATCTTTCTAAAGGTTGCTCCGTTCCTCGTGGCCTCTACCGTATGTTCTTGACGTACTAGAACGTTGGGTTTGAATGTCTTTTCCAATAACTGGATCGTTCTCTCCGGTGGTTGGTCATTCTAGGGTAAAATGAACGTAATATAAGATAGGGTTGTGGAAATTACCTAGTCATGTGATCCATTGTGACTTGGTGGTTAATTCTTCATCAGGCTCCAAACGTTCATTGTTGTGATCGAGATCCTTCGTTCCTTGGTAGTGATGGCAAAAATCCAAACTCTAACACGTTGGTGGAAAGGTCGGTGTGAACATCGATGTACCTCCTTTGCTAGCGTACTAAGGGTAACGTGAGTTCGAGGCTATTTCTTCTTTTTCACTTTCTTACTACCGGTATGAATCTTTTACTTCTCAATTTATCAGATGGGTGGGTCAGCTATGAACTAGTTTGGAAAAGTTTGAATTGTGCCATACAGTGGTGTCACGAAACATTTGGTGTGAAGCTATCATTTCTACTCTAGATTGTTGATGGCATAGTCTCATTTGTCGGGACCTTTGAAAATCTATAGTTAAATGTTTCTGACAATCGTTGTTATTCATAGATAGGTTGGACGAGGTCAAACGGTCACGGTTAAGGCAATTACCATTGACACAATTTGAATGGTCATTTGAGGTTCAAATGTAGGTAAAACAAGAGGAGGACAATGAACAATACTTTAAACAAGTATCCTTGGAACTAATCAAGTACAATCAAATTATGATAAAGGAGATATGAAAAGGGGCAGCCTAACTAGATACTTAGCCCTGAAGTTACGTCGGCCTAACGTACTTCAATTCAAGCATCCAAGTTAACTTCCCAGGTTGGGATTTTAAGAGTGTACAAAGAATTCGCAAAATCACTGCAACAGACTGTGGTTTCAGAGTCAAGAGAAATGAACGATGGCAAAAGATTTTATCAATGTCGAATGTTTGGAACGGGTACTTAACAAAGAATTGATATCAAGTTCTTTAAGAGAAGAGTTAATTCAAGTATGATGACTCGAATCGGGGGAGAATCAATATGCGAATACCGGTCATTATCGAGGCATGAAAAATTTAAGAACAAGGGTATTTTCTAGAGTTGAATTTCTAATAGGATTCTCAACAAGACTTGGCTACATAAAGGTTATCGATGAACGACACTTGATAGTACCATTGAGAACTGATGATATAAGAAGGAAGGACATACAAAGAAATTTCAAAATGTTGACACCAAGGCTTGGGGTAAACGAGAAAAGAACTTATAAGGATGAAGTCCCAGGATTCTAAAGGTGTCTCTCAAGGTGATATCTAAAGATTCTCCTGGTGCGTACTCCTGTCTACCCCCCTTAAAATAAGAAAACTCGTTGCATGAATCTCCGATCTTCGATCTTGATGGTCATACCCGTCCTTCGCATGTAGATTCCTTGCTGCTTCCGATCCTAGTAATGTCCTAACACGACTTACTACAAGACTCAGGCATAGAAGATTTTAGTTCTTATAATGTATAGGTGATAATAATTATTAATACAGCGCCTCCTACAGAGCTCCAACGCGATATAATGCATGGTTTCCCATAACCCAAGTCCTGAAGGTTCACTAAACCTAAGCTCTTATACCAACTGTGACGCCCCATCCTCCGGACACGTCGGGACATACATAAATATAAATAAAGGGATATTCTAACCATTCATTTATATTTACATACGCTAGTTATTACATCATAAATGAATTTTAAACCTTTCAAAAGTACATAAGTATTACAGTTCCACCAAGAAATTTCAAAAGTTACACTAAACACGAGAAATCTGAATATAAAAACAAAAGCAAAAGCTTCAACTCTTCCGAATGCATTTGCTGGATTCGTGTGCTCTTGGGGCTCACCCTGTTCTTCGAACTCTTCTTCTCTCTCAGGGTTGACTTCCTCCAAGAACTCCTCCTCACCTGTGGCACGAATACCATGAGCTAAGGCCCAGAAGCAAAACACTCCAACCTTCTAACTAATCTCACAGCACAAAATTCACAACAACACATACCATATAACACTGAGTACAGTTTATAGTCAAGGAGACAGATAAATTTATAACATGGTAGTAGATAAGTTAATAAACATGTGCGTATGAATTACAGATGCCAAACCCAACATGCACCCAGATAAGAAACAGGAATTCCACACTGGGAATTCCTAGATTAGACGTAATGGGACTTAATCACCAAAGCCATCATCGTGCCTCGTTGCGAATAGTAACCACATTGCCTGGCGTCATGCCACAACTGTTTCACTTAATGGCAACGGCGTGGGGTCCGTGCCATACTCCAGGCCAATCTTGTCATTTCTTCAGGACTTATTTTCATTGCCTCAGGGACTTATTGTCACTGCCCTCAGAGACTTATTGTCACTGCCCTCATATATCAAGCGGTTTGTCCCACCTTAAGACTCGTTATGCCTTCGCCGGTGTCAACTCAAAGTCTAAGAGATTTCAAGAAACGTTCACATTATACAAAGTACCAAGATGAGAAATTTAGAACTGCCCCAACTGGGCCCTCTCCGGACTTACCCAAGTCCAAGCCATCGTAACCAGAATGCTAGCGACGAACCCATAGTGACTAACAATGTCCATAAACCATTTCAAACACCGAGGACGCACCTAGGGTGTAAAAATCAAACTTGTAACACCGGGGACGCACCCAGGGTGTACAATGAGAATACATCGCAAAACATTTTCAAAAAATGGCAACCAGGGACACCCTACGTACAGAACCAAGAAGAATAATCTCAACACAACCCATCCCAACAACAGTTTGCACATATGGACTCCAATATGCCAGGATGCAAGTGACAATGTCAATAATATATGATATGTATCTCAAATTTAACCATCTACAACATGGCATCAATTAGCATGGCAAGATTCTTGGTATAACGCGCAAAGCATAAAGTACAAGTATGTAAAGCATGTGCTGTAATTCTCAAGATATGATTGAAAGAGGATATAGCATGGGTTCTAAATCATTATATCTTCTCTTAAAAGCACTAATCAATTAATTCAATTCGATCATCATATAGAACTCGGGTCTCACAACAAGGGTACTTAAATATACACTTAGAAATTTAAGTCCAAAAATCAAGTATTAAATTAAAAGAGCCGACAAGGTTTTGGGGTATCTAGACTTAAACTTTAGCTATAATTTTTATACCCTATTTAGATAAAAACATTTCCTACAAGTCTCATGTTTATCAGTAAGGCCAAGTCCTAAGGCAAAGGGGTGAACATTTCATACTTAGGAAAAATGGTTCAGCACTTACTTCAAGATTTTACCAAAAACTTGCTTCTGTTGTTCTCAGTTTTGGGGTATCAAATGAAGTCCAAATGAGTTCATTTTTTAGTATGTTCTACTTTAACAAGTTTACTACAAGTTTCATATTTAGAGCTAAGGGTAGTGGTTTGAAACAAGTTAGAATTTTTGGCTAATTTAAAAAGTAGGTTCTGTCAGCCACCAAAACTTAGCAGAGCCGATTTGGGACAGAGGCTTTAAAACGGTTTTGGTATATCATCCCGAGGCTTTAAGGTATGATTTTTGAGTAGAAAATACTTCAATATGTTTTCTACAAATTTAATGTAGAACACTTTTGGAATAGGTTACTAAAAATAGGTGTTTTGGGCTATATAAAAATATGTGGCAGAATGTTCTTCAGGGGCTGAAAAATCAACAGAAACTTTCAGAGGGGTTTTGACCTATCAAACCTCAACATTTTGTTCTCATTTTTGGTGGGTCGATAGATATATATGTTATATACAACTTTCATGTTTTGACCAAAGTTCGGATCTCATTCTAAACTAGGGTTTCCAAGTCAGTAATGTTGATTGGTCAGAAAATGACACACTCTGGTAAAATTGAAATATCTTGAGTTCTGGTTATGAAAATGAGTTGAAACCAACTTTGGATGAAAGATAATACATAATTTGTAACTATGGAAATAAAAATAATTCTTAGATAAATTTTCTAAGTTGAGTTATGGTATTTGAAATCTTAGGACAGAAACATCAAAGTTCTAGAAAATCAAGCCTCTTAGGGTTTAGGCCCTCTACTTATGTTATGTCAAGTTTTGGTTCTATATCCTTGCATGCTTGTGTTTCAAACTTAAATATCAAGACTCCAGCACCCTTGGAGATCATAAAACTCAAAGATAACAACATACAACAACATCTCATATCATTCATAAACAAAACAACCCCTAGGTTTCCAACTACAACGCCTTTTCGGTTTGATTTCGGTAATTGATTTTTGAGGGGCTTAAGGGGTGTGTTGGGGGGATGTTTTGAGGGATATTAGATACAAGGTTTAGAGGTTTTACTTACATGTTTTGGAGATCAAAAGATGGTGGAGGATGGATTTGGACTTGACTTTAAAACCATGATCTCCAAAGACCCCACTTTTTGGATCCTTCCTTCTTCATCTTATTTCTTCTCTCAAACCTCAAGAACACTCAACCCACTCTTTCTCTCTCTATATGCATGAAATTTTGAAGGGGAGAAGAGGTGTTTGGGCTTGGTTTAAATAGGAGGAGGATAGGAAACACATGGGGGACAAAAGTACACAAGGAAGCTTCATTTTCTTCACTTCATTAATTGAGTCTTTGAGTTTGATTTGAGTTGATGTGAGTTTTGATGGCTATAATTCAGATTTGGTGAAGCTAAATGTAGCTAGGTGACTTTTTGGGGGGACAAAATCTGATTCCCATCAATCAAGGGGTTTGCCTCGATTTTCGTGCCCCTATTGTGCAAGAAATTGCATTAAAAGTTAATTTGATGTATCTTTTTGGTGTATTTTCCTACTGAGACTTATTATTTTTGTATATTTATGAGAAATATAGTATTTTTATGTATTATCATATTTTCCATAGCAATTGATTAAATAGAGGTAGTCTTTTAAGTCAAATTAAGCTATTTTGACAACATTGGGCTTTTTGACTTATTTTGTTGTGTATGAACTTAAATAATATTTTGTTTGCTTTATTGACTTATAACACTACATTATTAGATATATTACTTGTGCAACAAGTTTGGGATCATAATAATACTTCATTTAATGCATTTCTCATCATTTAAAGCTAAAAAGAATAAAATAAGTCACTTTTTGGCACATTTCCCATGGTGGTCGGCCACTAAGGGGTATTTTTTTTTTTTTTATCATTTTTGATGTTATTTTGTCTTTTACCACTTAATTGTACTTAAATCCTTGATTTAGGGTATCTATATGTCAAAATTTAGATTTTTCAGGCTTTTTGCTGTACTAGGGGCAAAACGGTCATTTTACCCTATTTGTGAGAATTTTTTATTTTTCTTTTATTATTTCATAATATTTACTTCATTTAGAATGTTAGGAGACTCTCCGGGTGTTAAGGTTTTGTTGCCCGAGTTTTGGACCTTTTTAGGGTTTTCGGGCCGAACTTAGGATTTTCGATTCGAATTAGGATTTTGAACTACTTCTGTATTTTATGGTCTCGCGGACTATCTGTCACTAACACTAAGGTCTGAGCAGGGTCATTACATGGGCCTTTATCAATAGGGTTGTTACAACTAGGGTCTGTACCGGGTCGTTACAGTTTGTGCGCTGCTGTGTTTGGGAGAAAAACTGCTGCTTATGAAACAGCTTGGAATCCGGCAGTTCTTTGGGAAAATCACCAGCTGTTGCTTGGAGATGCGCTGCACAAAATTTTCACTGGAATTGCACTGATTTGTTGTGGTACTTTTTGGAGAACATGGAAAACCGCACTATTTCAGGCAACCTGTTGATTCCACCGAATCATTGAGGCAAATCACATTCAATCTTCATTGTGGTGCTTCAAACAGTGCCTCGTTTGGCTTCAGTTTGGGAAAAACATCACCACTGTTTTGGGAATTGAAAACACTTTTGCTGGTTGGAGATTGAAGCCGCCGGTTTGTTTTTCGAAAACCACAAAACAGTGTTCTTTTTTTTATCCGAGAAAAAAAAACTGTTATGCCACCAAAAAAACCGCGGCTAAAACTGCCAACCATCGCCGGTTGCCACCGCCAATGTTCCTCTATACCTTTTTTTATTTTTCTTTCTAATAAACTAGAAAAAAAACTTAAAGTACATAAAATATTTTACATCGAAACCTAAAAAAAATTAATCTATCACGGTTAATCCCCATGATTAAAAAATTAATTAAATAATCATCATCCATGCATTCAATCAAACATGAAAATAAATTATGATAAAAAAATCAAAATTTTAAAACGCGTGCAAAACAAAGTTAGCACAGTTCTAAATTTACCCGGTCCCAATAAATCGTAAACAAAAAACAAAACGACTCTGATACCAATTTGTTGGAGGCAATACTGCCAAGATCATTATTTTTGAAAACTATTTTTGGTAAAAAAATTAACTGGACGAGCAAACGCCGAAACGGGCTCCAGATAATACGTTTGACGACGAAAGATGAAAATAAAACCCTTGCAACCAAAGCTAATTTAGAAGAATACCTCTTGTCGATCTAATCTTCAATTACGACTTGATTTCGAGTTGAAACTCCTGTCAGATCCTCTACTGTATTCCCTTACGCGATCCTCAAACATAGTGTGGGTTACGATTCTCTGAGAACTCGTACCGGCAGAACCCCAATATATTTAAGTCTTGAGAGACAAAAATAATATCATAATAACGATATATGATATAAGAGATATCAATCTCAAAATGGTTCAGCATACCCACGTATATATAGGGCTACAGCAGGGACCTGGGGAGCAATTATGAGTTAGACTTCTAGTGGAACACAGACACCTACTAGAGATTTCTGCAATTATGGAAAGACATGCAGCGGCTTCTACAATTTTCATAAATTACTGAATTACAGTTCACACAACTAAAGAACTATAATTGCACTCTGACCCATAATCTCAAGACTTTCTTGCATTGAG